>CM029468.1:10730837-10900274 GCA_017140325.1 Eucalyptus leucophloia subsp. euroa
ATTCTAACATCAGGTTAGAATTTGATTAACCACATAAACAAGCTATCAATCAACTATCGATCACATGCATCAGCAAATCAAAAAGCCTTTCCTACTAACTATCCCATGACCCATTGCACCTTATGTGGCATCCCAAAAATTCAAAGTCAAATTATAAGGTGTGTTAAAGTCTTTAATTGGGTAATGCAATTTGCTTATGGTTTATGCTTTAGCCATTAGTCTTTTTAAGATTAGGTGATTTGTGCTTATGATCATGAGATTTTAAATATTGTAGATTAATAGTGATAATCTATGCTTGGCCATGCACCCTATGAATTAAATAAAATGTCACAAGACTTTGGTCATGTGGAAATTAAAATTTAAAAATTTTATGGAAGATATTAAAAAAAAAACAAGGGGAAAAGTTAATTTTTTTATTTGGTTGGGCCTTAGGCCCATTGGCCTAAGCTTAGTGGGCCGAATGGCCAGCCCAAATGGAGGCCCACGGAGGGGCTGTCACCGGCCACAAAAGGAGGCCCAAGCCCAAGCCCAAAAGCCCAAGCCCATTAAGCATGCAATGAGACAAGTGGCAAGAAGGATGGCATGCATTGGCCATTGGTGAGGCAATCTCATGATTGCAAATGATGAGGTTTAGCGGGGATAAAAAGGGAAGAGAGGAGAGAGAATGGCTGGTTAGCCATTCGCCCAAAGAGACAGAGAGAGATTTTGCGAGAGAGAGGGAGAGCGGCTGACAAGGAGGAGGAGACGAGGAGGAGTCGTCGCCGTCCGTCCGCCGTGTGCCGCCGTGCTCGCCGCCGTGTGCCGTCGTCCGTCCGGTCTAGAGGCAAGTTGGAGTCCTCTAGCTGCTCTTGCATGTGTGTGTGTTATATGTATGTCGAGTTTTGGGTGAATAGGAGAGGAAAACCGAAGTATGGATGGCTTGTTCTTGAGTGATGTTGCTGTTTTCGCTCGAACAGTTTGAGTCAGAATGTTGTGTGAGCTTGCCTGCATATTTGGAGTCCGATTTTGGCTTCGATTTCTTCATGAAAGTTGTAGCTAACATCTTGAAATACAACATACTAAAATTTGGTGGAAAATGATGGAGATTTAAGGGGTTAAACTCTCATTCTACGGAGACCTCAGATCTGGAACAGTTTCACTGACATCTTGATGGATTCGTGGTTTCATGTTGATTTGCGCTAAGAATCTCTCTTCGATTTCTTCACAAAACTTGTAGGGGACATCTTAAAATACAACATACTCAAATTTGAAGTGAAATGAACAAGTATAACCTAGTAAATCGACTAAATCTTGGAGACGGTAATTCTGGAGATCTATTACAAGATACCCGAGACTTTATGGACCTAAATGACGACTATAATTTGGTTATTTGACTTATATATCTTCATGAAACTTGTATAGAACATCTTGATGTAGAACATATCTAAATTTCAGAGTAAACGAAGAAGAACAGGTAGGTGAAAACTCAGTATTTCGGAGAAGCATGTACTGGACGATTCGGTGTTGGATCCAGAAGCTTCGTGTGACTGTAGAAAATAATCTAGAAATAATCTGACTTGGAAGTATGCATGAAAGATGTACGTAAATGTCTTGGCTATAACTTGGTAAAATTTCGTAATTTTTGGAGGTCGTATGGATATTTTAATCAAATTTCTTCGGAGACTGTGCACTCTGGTTTCATCCGAAAATTTCATGCTATTTTGTGTGAATTATGAATTTGTGTGGAATTCTCATTAGCCGTGTATTTTGCATGAAATTATTATCCTATTGTATTATTTATTACTTGCCTTAATTTTATGATTTTTGAGATTATATAAATAATTAAATTTAATATTTTGAAAAATGGCACAAGCTGGAATTTAAATAAATGTAAAAAGGGCATGATAAATGGATTATTTTAATTGGCATAAATTCCATGAATTTTATTTTATAAATAATTGCACCATGTAAAATGTGTGATGAGGTCTTGATGTATGCATTGAGATGCATGTGTGAATTCAATGTTGAACATGATTTTTGGTTGCCATTGCATCATATGCCATACTAAATTAAGACCGAAATTAGTGAACATGGATAATGTTAAATGAGGAGATTGTTGTGGTGGATGATGATGCTCGGAATGTATAGAGTTACATTGCCGGATGGCCCTGGGAGATTCAGGATGCCCAGAACGTGGGGGGCCGGAAGCCCTATCGGAGGTCTTTGCCCGAGGGGAATGCCTCGCGATGCCAGGATTGGCGTGCGGGATGCCCGGCTAGGGAGTGTAAATGCCGGAAGCCCTGTCGGAGGTCTTTGCCCGAGGGGAATGCTTCGTGATGCCAGTTGGGATGCGAGATGTTGGGAATGTGGGGGGCCGGATGCCCGGTGGCCTGGAATGGCTGAATGCCGGAGGTTTTTCTCGCATGGGATGCGAGTGTAAAATATGAGATGAAATTGATGATCCGAGGAAGGGTGATGTGGTGATCAAATTGAAAGTTAAAATTGGAAATTAAACCATGCATGATATGATATGACATAATGATGATCACCCATGGCATGATGATATGCATGATGATGATGATGTATGATGTAATATGATGATGATCACCCATGGCATGATGATATGCATGATATGATGATGATATACGATATGGCATGATGACATGTGTGATATGATGATGTCATGATGATGATGACATGTGTGATAAGATGATGCCATGATGATGATGACATGTGTATGGTATGATGGTGTCATGTATATGATGATGATGATATGTGTGTGATAAAATAATGTCATGATAACGATGATATGAGTATGACATGATGATACACATGTATGTGTTATGATTGTGGTGATGATGCATGATGATATACGCATGGCTTTAAGGTAAGTAATGCCTGCATTGCATGTATGACTTGTATGATGCATGGAGTGGTTTTTGGATTCCTTTACCTGCTGAGTGATTGTACTCACCCCTTTTGGGGACCAACATTTCAGATTAGCAGCATGCCGCTTCCTGCCGTTACGCGGGGCGTATTTTACGGCATACCTTTGGATGTAGAGGTCGAGTGCGAGGAGTTTGACTGTCCTTCTGTTCTTGGTCTTATGTATATTCGAGTGCGCTGTCTAGTTATGTACGACGTGGGTCTGGCTGGGGGCCCCGTTGTCTAGGAGTTCATATCTGTTCATGTTCGACGCGACGGGGTGATGCGTGGGATGCTGCCGCCGCCACCGCCTGATGCACCGGGATGGGTGTGAGGGCCGTGCATGACGAGTAGGAGCTGGATCTTTTTGGGGATCGTTAGTCGATACTAATGATGGGGATTGTGCATGCGAGTTGTAGAGGGTCGAGGGTTCTTTTTGGGGTTTTAGGCCGGACGTGGTTGAGTCCTGGCTTTTCCTTTTGATGTACTAACCCAAAAGAAGTCCCATCTTGAAAAATATATGTAAATAAAGTGTCGTGGCTTGTCTTTTAATCATGATGATTAGTGGTGTGTATTTGTATCATGATTGGTAGGGGGAGAGATGGTGATGTTTTACTTTGCTTCTGCTGATGAGTCGCGTTGGGACCGCTTTTATAAAAAAAAAAAATGTCTACTAATAATGACACCTCTTTTAAGAAGAAAGGCCAAACATTGGCGCTTGTGGCGAAATGCCAAGGGTTCGGGGTGCCACACCTTATCACTCCATACTCAGATCAGCTTTGATACCACTAAATGGTGGGGACGTCACACCCCGATCCTTGAGCACGTGCCCATCCCTTGGTGGTCGATCAAATATGCAACGTTCCCAGGATGCGTTGTCAACCCATTCATTTTAATGCACATGTGGAAACGTATAATAAAACCCCCGACAATAAATAATATGGGATAGGAAAGCAAGAACCAAACTCATTCGCAACCAAACATACTTTCATACACACACACACACATACACACGCACACACCAGAGTTTATATACAAAAGTTAGTCTACAAAAAGATCTATCCACCAAAAAGGAATGGTCCTATGACCACTAATCAGACACATTCGCTGATCTTTCTGACTCCACAAGCTCCAGGGGCATCGTGTCCTCTACCACACCATTAGGAGGGTTAGCTACATTCTCACCTAGGATAGTCTCCATTACTGCAGCAGGAATAACAAAATCCTTAAGGGGACCCACCCTAAAATCATTGGGTCCAAAAACGAAACCACGCTCTGAATCGATGAAGCACCCTGCGATAGGTGTCCTCATTGACCTAGATGATGGTCCTCACAAGCTCATAGATCCAATGACTTACGAGATCGGGATAACTAGAAACCTGCTCGGTAATCCTCATAGGTAGACCATAACGCTCCGGAGGAATCGCCATCTACAGACCTGAAAATGATTTAGCCCACAATGGGGTAAGACATTGTCTCAGTAAGTTCACCTTCTAAACTCCTATTAGGAAGGAAATACACCCAAAGGTGGCCTAGCCACACAATACAGAGGACTTGCCTCGCCTCAGTCCCCTCCTGTATGTTAGCATAATTCATATCACTCGATCAAATACAGCAATAAAATTCAAATAACCACAGAGGTCCTAATTGTGAGACCAAATTGTTATAACACATCCCATACCGTGCCACACAATTTCATCCCATAATCCGGCGTGTCAATATCACTCAGCATGTGTTCCAATTATTAATCACGGCCACACACGGGCATAGCCTACTCGAAGTTCGGTTGTATGCTAGCGTAGCCAGGCATCGTCTCACCATCTTTGAGCACGGCTTCATCACTACATCGACGGCATTCCTGAAGGAGCATCAATCCAAAATCTATTGCGACCAGCATCCGTTGTGTGGGGCATCCTATATAGGGGCACGTCCAGCTCAATAGCTCAGGATGGATTCTCTTAACCAACACACGACAATTCAATCTCGGCCCAGGACACCTTGCATTTCACTCAAATGCCTCTATTAAAATAGTGATCCTAGCCTCTTTTCTTCGTATTAAAAACATCTGAGAAAATAGTTGTGTGTGGTTACACGTTAATTCGAACCGAATAACTCATACCTTCCTTTTTCAAACCCCATTATTTGAAATAATACTTAAAATCCATTTTCGGTGTCAAAACCCGACACTCGGGATTTTTTGAATAAATTCCATACTTTTTACAATCAACACTTGATTTGTAATATCCAACAATCAATTGCATAATCTGAACACACCATAGCAATCGGCATGAAATTCTATCGACCAACTATTCGGTATAATTTCCAAAAAATAATAAATGATTAAATATATTCCGAAAATTAAATAAATAATAATATTTTTTAATTAAACATAATATAAATTATTATTAAATAATTAAATAAATTCGAAATAATTAATTAATATAAAATAATCAATTAATAGCCTAATCAAGACTACACTAATCTAATTGTGCAATTAGCTCTAATTAATTATGCACTAAACTAATCAAGCCACTTAATCTAATTAGCTTCCACTAAGCTAATCTAACCACCTAAGCCTTGCTTAACCTAATCTAAACAACCCTTAAGTATCATTAATCTCCTAATCAAGGTTTAGCAATTAAACTCATCGGATTTGCGGGCCGATGAGTTAACCATGACGAGGACGCGAAGGCGAGCGATAAACCAGCCCACGGTGACACCAAGCGAGGTCCGTAAGGGCTCGAAAAAGCTTCCCGAAGCCTCATGGCTTGTTGGTTCTTCAGCTTTTGTTCTTGGCTGGAAGAAGCTGCTTTGGTGGTTGCTTGAGGCCGAAACAGCTAGAACAAATAGTAGTGGTCCAAGCGGGTGCAGGCAGTGGTGGAACGGCGGTGAGATGGGCTCCGGCGAGCTCCACGAAGGCCAGGGGATGCTGGACGACTAGGGACGGTGACGGAGAAGGCTCGGGACATGGGGACCAGGTGTGCCATGGTGCGACATGCGGCGGTCTTCGGCTAGCTTGTGACGGCGATGGGAAGTTGGACGGGCTACAAGGCTACTCGGCTGGCTTGTTGGCTGATCTCCTCTGGTTTTCCAAGCTCTCTAGACTTCTCAACAATGGAGAAAGGAGGGATTCAAGGAGAAAGAAGGTTTGTTGAAGCAAGGGGGACCCGAAGAGCTCTTTTGGCTCAACACTTGTCCAATTCTTAGCTCACAAGCCCCCACTAGCCACCAACCTTCAACCTTAGCCATTCTCTCTCCTTAAACTTCCTTAACAAGTTTGCCAATGGGTCGAAAATGTTGTGTACCCCATGGCATACGAATTTTGCACTTTTCCTTCTTCAATTCATTCAACTTCCCATCCAATCCATCCAAATTGAAGCCCATAAATCCAACCAAGATGTCTTCATGTAATTCCACATTTTTCCATGTTCGTAGAACCATCTTAGATGTCAAAAGCATGACAAAAAATAGGCCTACGAATTTCCCGGTCCAAAACGGCCATACATTGGTTTTTCGCTGAAAATCTCGGTTTGCAGAAAAATCTTCTGAGGATGATGAGTCAATGTTCCTAAAATGATTTGTGACATGACAGAACTTTCAGTTTCTGAAATCGTGTTCAATTTCATGGTTAATTTCAATCTGGCGCGATTTTAGTGCGTCCTAATCTATCGGGTAGCTTTTAGGAATTTTTGGTACATTTGACCTGTGGTTGATTATTTTCAAGCCACAATGTACATTTTTGACACATTGGTAACTCTCGATTGTCATGAAAATCTTGAGGTTTCAAATACGGATTGTGGTACGAAAAAAGACAGAAAAATCGGTCTAGTGCCGTTTGATGAGAATTTTACAATTAGGTGGAATCACCCACATGCTGATCACATACCTCTATTGAATCGACCTATCTCTGATCTCTAGTTGATTTTGACAGTGTCATTTTGACCATTGCAGATTAGCTCGGTTGAGCAGTTGTTTCCCAGTCGAATTCTCAAGTCGATTGCGTTAGAATCCCTTTATAGCTTCACCTGATAGACTAATTATTCCACAAGTGATTAGTTCAGGGTATAGAACTATATGCGCATCGATAAAAAGCCCGACTTATTAAATTGAAAACAAAATTGGAAAATCAGGATGTCATAAAGACCACAATATATATTCTTAGCCAAGTTCATTGTTCTCATTTTCCTGTAAAAATCTTCACCTTAAGATTTGCTAAACCAGTCACCATTATTGCTCTTACGAATACTGGTGCTAGTTCTTCAATTAAAGACACTAAAGTTCTTCCCCAAGAATGTTGGGCTTCTTGCATATGGTATTTCAATTCTGTCTCAGGAGATAATTTTTTTTTTTCATAAATGTATGCATTACACTAGTAATCATCCAATTCTTCCCTCATGTTCTATAACCACTAAAATTTTTGGATCTAGCATTCCCAATAAAGATCTGATCTTTGGTTGGGACCTCATGACTCAAATTCCCCAACTTGGAATCAATCTTGGAAAACGGCTTAAGTATAAGAACCAATTTTTAAAATTTTTCAAATTTTAGAGGCTCTTCTCTATTTAGATGAGTTTTTTTTTTTTTTTTTGGATACCAAGGAACTGCTAGAGCCCCCTAACGGGGTCACATGACCCACTATCAGGTCTCGTTGTAAGCCACTATTTAGACGTAAACCTCAAGGGTAGCTAGCACAGAACCCCACCATCATAACTCCCCGCTTAAGACGTGTTGGCAACATAGAGATTCGAACTCGTTCCCTGGACGATGAGGTAGTAAAGCCCAATCAACTGCGCTGCCCACCAGTGGGTTCTATTAAGATGAGTTTGTTAGATCCAATTATGCAAAAAATGTTAGAATCCTATTCAAAATCTCACTCTGACTTCTCTAAAAAATATCCTAATTTTTTTATGGAAAAATCTAGAGTTTTTATTTTCCTTCCTTTAAAAAAGAATGAAGACATAAATCCTACCAATGCGAGTCATATGAGAATAAACCTAGAACATCTTGCTTGTACTTAAAAGGAATGCTCAGAGCGACTACAACAAGGCATTATTAAAATCTCAGATTTCTAATGGGCCTACGAAGCTTTTTATGTCAATAAATGAGCCAACCAGAATCAAGGAAAGATGCAACTAGTAATCAACTATCAGCCCCTTAATCTTTTCATCCAAGATGATAAATTCTATTTACCCTCTTGAGATTCTCTTTTATTGGACTATCCAAAGCCCACATCTATTCGAAATTTTGACCTCAAAGTTGGATTTTGGCAATTGAGCATTCACCTTGAAAACAGACCCAAGATAGGATTATGTATTCCAAACTAGCATTTTCAATGGAAGGTTCTTTTTTTTAGCCTCAAAGTAACCCTTTCCTTGTTTCAAAAGGCAATGTGTCGTATCTTTTAGCCAATCCTATCAAGTGTAGTAGTTTCCATTGATGACATATTACTTTACAGCCCTGATGAAGAGTCTCACTGTCGACTTCTCGAGTAGTTTGCAGAAATCATAAAGAAATATGGAATCATGCTTTCTTAGAAAAAGATGAATATTACTTAGAAATTGAATTTCTCAGTATGCACCTCAACAAATGTACATACTATCTAAGGCCACACATTGCTAAATATTATTAAAATTCCCAGAAGAGAATTTTATGACAAAGCAAGTTCAGCAATTTCTTGAGATAATTAGTTATCTCAGAGACTTTGTTCTCAACATTGCAAAATTACTACTTCCATTGCAATTGATGCTGAAGAAGAATCCCTTACCTTGGAGTAAGGCTAAAATGAAAGTAGTTGCAGAGCTAAAAGAAGTTAGCAGACCCTTTCCCCATTACAGATACCATTTATTGGGAAGAGAGTCCTTTAGACTGATGCTAGTGATGAATACTGGGTAGCCATACCATTTCAAGAAATTGAGGGTAAGTGACACTTTTACGCTAACAAAAGTGAAAAGATTTCCTAGGCTGAAATGCATTATCATTCCACTATCAAGGAAATATTGACAATAAAGAATGGGATAAAAAAGTTTGAGTTACATCTTATTAGGCATCATTTCCTAGTGGAAGTGGATATGGCAACTTTTTCCCCTGTTGACCAAATTCAAACAAAAGCAGATTCCCCATTCCTAGCTGCTTTGATGGGTTGAATGATTTTCGAATTTACTCTTTCGAAACCAAACACATTGTAGGAACAAAAATGTTCTTGCTCTAGACCAAAGGTACAAGTGGAGATCAACATGTATATTCTTAGGCATGCTTTTCGTCAACAAGAAAAGTACAAGATTGAAAGATTGCGAGATTCGCCAAGTTTGGAATACCCTTAGGATAACATTGAACAAATCGAGAATGACAACCTCACTGAAAATCTTGACAATCTCATGTGGCAATGCCATATAGATTTGTTTAGGTTTCATGGAGGCTCAATTCTTTATCCCTTTAGATTAAGCTCTAGATATCCATTCATACACCCTTTGATCTGCAAGGAAGATGATTTCCCTGACCATCTTCAATGGCTGTTTAGGTACTTAACCAATAAGTACTCGATAGTTATTGAGTTCCCCATCGGAAAATTCATTGTCAAGTTAACCAAGTTGATTGTGCTTTCGCGTAACGAAGGGAATGAAAGCAATAGAATCCTTTTGACTGTGCTTAATTGGTTCTATCCTCTTATTTGCTGGAAGTGCCTCTTTCTACAAGAGTTAAGAATTGCCCCCTCAACCAAAACCTGAAACACACACGGTTGTGTTCTTCTGTCGACTATGGAATTTTGTACGAAATAATGGCACTCTTGCCAATGCACTAGAAGAAGTAGGAGTCACCACTTATAAGCCTTAACCACATCTCCAAGAAGCTTGTACCTATAGGTCATTTCCTGATTGTGTTGGATCCATCGAATACAACTATAGAGAACTCTAGATAGTCCTATGCCAAGAAAACCGTACCATTCCTAAAGAAGTATGGGATTACTCAACACTTGTCCCGTGGGACCACTATGGGCTTGCACTTGCAGCCAAACAAGCACTCAAGAATTCAATCAAGCACAAAACCAAGCAAGGACACCTCAATCACAAGAGCAAGAAATGACAGACATAGATGATCTTGCATAGTCCAATCAAGAATAGTATGTTCAAGCATCCTATGCCCAATGATGAGGGCCTCTCTCTCAAGATCCCTACGATCAAGGACCACCCTTGTCCTTATCCCTTAGATTAGATCCCGACATAATCTCCCATTATGCTCAAACAACAAACTGGCCTCAGCCAGTCATGCTTGAAAGAATTGATCAAGATAATGTTCCAAGACTTGTGAAGAAAGACTTGCCTTAAGCAGTCTAAGCATGTGGAATGCACCAATAATTATTTTACTCTTGATGATAGACTTGAAGATCTTAAGCAACGCTACGTAGAAGAACAGCTTGCACGACATAGCTCTAATGATTTAGACTATGGCTACAACTTATGAGATGGTAGATAGGCCTATAGCAAAGTTACTGTAGCGTAGGTCACTGTAGCAATATGCTATGCAAATCACTATTTATAATCATCTAGAATAATTCCCATCCAAGAATCTCGGAGCCTATGTGTTTTCATGACCAGTGAGCATGGTATTTTTTTTTTTTTGTGACCTCTTAATGCCTATAAAAGGTAAGGAGGAAGTAATGTGTTGAGTAGAGTCTCTTAAAGTAAAGTGTGTGCTTATGAAGATTCTCTCAATGTCTTCCTAAACACTTATTCTTCTCAGCCAAGTAGGATTCTTTGAGAAATGCAACTTAGCTAAGTTAGAAATGTTACTATCCCAGCACCCTTAAGTGTTTCTATACTCTGAACTAAATTTCTAGGTAGTTTACAGTTAAAAGACAATCCCTAGAAGGCTTGAACAAAGGTTTGCCAATTATGGGATATCATATCTACTATAATTGACTTGGTTATCCCTGGTTCTAAGTATAAATCCCTTCATTGGTATCAACAGAGGGGTCTCCGTTCAAATACTTCTAGTATAAACCATCTTTAGCCTTTCGGACCTTTCGTCTAGGATTTGTAGCTGGGTTTACTTCATCATGAGAATTTGTATAGTAAGAAAACTACATAAAGGATTCCAAAAATAATGACCATAACGATCTCTATAGTAATGGATAGGGTTTCCATTACTCTGGAAGTATTTGATTGACTTTTTTGGATATAGGCCCCGTTTGGTTCAACATTCCCAATGGGCTTTCAGCCTTGAAAGCCATTTGGGAAAAATTTTAGGCGTTTGGTTTAGCAATTGCAGGTGTCCTTGGCCAAATGTTGTCGTGACCTCTCTTTTTCGGTGCCCATTTCGGGGCGGACGCCTTGTGAAGGCTAATGGTTTGGCTAGGTCTATTAGGCGTAGCCCAGACTCTCCCAAGTCCGCCAATTCATGACTTAATAATTCAAGTTTTTAATCTGTAAGTCAATTTTAAAATGGAGTCGCCACTAATCGGTTTGGGGTGGGTCGATTAGAAACCCAACCGAAGTATCGGGAGAAATACTTGCTCCTGCACAACCAGAGAAATTAGGATCGGGGACTTGATTACACTAATTAATTACTAATGCCCTTTCGGTACCTAATCTTGTTTAAACCTTGAGGGTTTTTTTGGATATTTGAAGGATTTTTCCATGTATTTTGTGAAGAAACAAACATTTTTTGGACATTTTCTCATTTTTTGAACATAAAAAGCATTTTTTGATGTTTTGGTCCTTTTTTTCTGAAATATAAATCATTTTTGGCTTTTTCTGACATTTTTGGCTTTTGTAGGAAAATATGGGATATATTTTTGGTTTTTTGATTTTTTGAAAATAAATTATTTTTTTAATTTTTTAAAAATTAAAATACTATATTTATTATTATAATAATATAAAAATGAATTAGGTCAGGTTCTCGGGTTGGGATCGACCCGATTCGCAACCCGTGAGAATCGACGGGCTCGCAACACGGGCCTAGCTTGGCATTTTTCTGTTTTGTTTTTTTTTTTTAAAAAAACTCAGCCCACATTTGGAATTGGGCCTATTTTTAATTAAAAAGGGGATGCTGGCCCGAGCTCCAAAACCGGCCTGATGACCCAACCCGTTTGAGGAAATCCTAGGGTACCGAGTCATGCATCCGACTCGGTTGACCTGACTTCACAGTTGTAGCTCGCTTCGTGGTCTAGCGGCTGCGACAGGCGACGGGGGGAAGAAGGCATATGAGTGGCGGCAGAGCGACTTCGGCATGGCTACGGTGGAGATGGCAAGAGTGGAAGCGTTTGGGCGATGTCTAGGCTACTGTGGCGCGGCTACGGTGGAGATGGCGGAACAGTGAAGAAAGGGGCGACCAGCAGTCGGAGCTTACGCGAGCTCGATCACCGCGTGCTCCGGCATGGCCAACCCAGACGCGACATGATAGACGAGGGGGGGTTAGAGATGCTCACTGGCTTCGGGGACTTCAACCGAGGCTCATCGGTAGGGGGCAGCATGGCGGTGGACGACGGTGTGTCGCGGTGGCCTGATCTCACGGATCCTCCTCAGATCTGGTCTTCTCTCTCCTGCAACCCCCGCCTCACGGATCCCGAACTTCCTCTACTCAGAACTCCCCTCCCTCGGGCAAACCTTGAATCTTGGCCGGCTCGTCCTCGGATCCCCTAAAGTCTCTTAGTGGGAGGGTCGTGGCTTGCAGCCCTTGATCCTTCGTGATCTGTCTCTCTCCCTCTTGGGCTTGCTCGCCGCCGGCCTCCCTCAAAGTCTCTTAGAGGGAGGTCGTTCGAGCTCGCGACTCGATTTTTCTCACGTGCTCGCTCTTTGATTTCCCCTGAAGTCTCTCAAGGGAAGATCTCCGAGTTCGCCCTTCTTCGACGGAGCTTGTGGCCTCCTATTTATAGGCAAGGAGGAGGTTGGTCGATGGAGGTTTGGCTGTTGGCCCTCGCATGCCGACCGGACCCCCGCGGCTGAACCAAGCGTCCCATCCGAGCTCCTCCAACAAGGTGTGCTCAGCATTGAAGGAAGCCAATAATGGCGCTTGAGATTTGTCTCTTCCGGCTGACGTCGGCCTACACTCCTCGGCTGTAGGTTGTCCTTTGCGCGCGTGAGTTGTAGAGGCGTAGGGGAAGATGAGGGAAGAAGGAAGAAGAAGAAGAGAGAGGGGGCTGGGCTAGGGAAAAAAAAGCTGGGCTTGGGCCCACGAGGAGGAGAAGAAGAAGAGGGGGTTGGGTGCGAAGGCCCAGCCTCGATGGGCTGCTTCTTTTTTTGTTTTTCTTGTTGTTTTTGTTATTTATTATTTATTATCGGAAAAATGGAAAAACTAAGATTAAAAGAGACTAAGTAGTAATTTTTAAAAACCTAATCAAAATTTAGGTGTCAACAGCTGCCCCTCTTTGAAGGTGAGTTCGCAGAGGTTGCATTCAAAGACAAACCCGATACCTAAATTTTGTCTATACATATGCAATAGATTATATCTTATTTGGGACCTAGTGTCCTATGCAAAAAATGAGCAATATAACATTACACATACTAAGACAGATAAGAAGATACCTGTAGTTACTTACCGGGAGTGAGTGAGATAGGATGTGAACCCCGAGTTTGGCAAGTATCAAGGCGTCATCTTACCTAGTGACATGAGGAGGTTGCTTTTCCAAGACTCGAACCATTCTTCGGTTGCTTGTTAGAGCAATAAGTAGTTTGTCTAGGACCCGAACCTTTCTTTGGTCGCCGTAACGGGGAATTGTTTTTCTGGGATTCGAACCTTTCTTCAGTCGCTTGTTGGAGCAATAAGTTGTTTGTCTAGGACCTGAACCTTTCTTTGGTTGCCTGTTTAGAGCAATAAGTAGTTTGTCTAGGACCCGAACCTTTATTCGGTCGCCTTCATGAGAGATGCGCCGACCTTTCTCAGGGCATCTGTTTGTTGGGAGATAGTACTTGGATGATCATAGGTACAAACTCTCGGAGGATACCTGGATGATCACAAGTATCGAAGGGGTACTTGGATGATCACAAGTACAAACTCTTGGAGGATACTTGGATGATCACAAGTATCGACGGGGTACTTGGATGATCACAAGTACAAACTCTTGGAGGATACCTGGATGATCACAGGTATCGAAGGGGTACTTGGATGATCACAAGTACAAACTCTAAAGGAAGAATCAAAGGCATACTTGAGATATTCGTGAAGGTCTCTCACCTCCTGGTATGTGGAAATATCAAGGATGGGTTTCGCATATTCGTGAAGGTCTCTCACCTGCTAGTAGTTGGAATATCGAGGATGTACCTTGGATATTTATGAAGGTCTCTTACTTCCTGGTAATTGGGAATATCGAAGGCATGCCTCGAATATTTGTGAACGTCTCCCACCTCCTGGCAACATAAACTTGAATGTAGTACAAGGCTTACCTGGAAGGCTACAGGCACTTAAAAGGGCTGGAACACCTGGGTAGCCGCAGGTGTACAAAGTACTTGAATACTTGCATGAACACAAGTATTTAGTGATATGATATGATCTGGGACCACTTAGACAGGTCTAAGTGTTATGATGATAAGAGAGTATACCTGGGTAACCACAGGTGCACAATGCGATGGAATACTTGAATGGCTACTAGTGTTCAATGATACAATGTTGAGGACAACTCGGACAAGTCAAGTGTCACGGAAAGGGAGTATTTGAACGAGGGCCGGTACTCAGACAAGAGGATACTTGGACAGTCACAAGCATCCAAACTTTAAAGACAACTATAACAGGTCGAGTGTCAACAGAGGGAGTACCTGAGTAACGGCAGGCACTCAAAAACAGGGGGATACCTGGACAGTCGCAAATATCAATACTCTGGGGACAACTTGAATAGGTTGAGTATCGATAAGAGGGAGTACCTAGCAAGTGGTGGGTCCTCAAAGACAAGGGGATACTTAGACAGTTGCAAACACCCAAACTCAAGAGACGACTCGAATAGGGCGAGTGTCAAGAAGAGAGTACTTGGATAGTGGTAGGTTCTTTAAGACCAATGGGAATAGGAATATGCTTACTTGGCAATATCTCTGATCTCTGATAGTATGTCTGTTATTTGCATAATATACACACATGATTGTATATGCTATAGATTCATGAGTTCAAATGGGATTCATGCGTGACAATTTTGTCAGTTTTGCATCATCTAATTTCCACTGGAGAAAATTTTGAAAGACAACCTTTATTTAGAATGTAGATGTCTTGAGCATGCCAGATGAGGGACTTTTAGTCTGAAAGGACTTTCCGCTCACTCTCATGGAAAAGGCTATCCTGATCATTGATACATGATTTACAAGGACCGCACTATCTTACTGTCATCATGTCAACAAGGGTCTGAATATTCTCGTAAGTGGTATAACTTTACTAATATGAGAGGTCTTTGTTGAAATTGTGATGAAGACTTGGTCAACGGCTCATCAAATGGGACCGTCGAGGTCAAGGCTCATGAATGAAGTGCCGCATGATCATCCCTGGGTTTGCAACTCAAGAATCCTGCAAAAAGAGATAGAATAATCTTGCTCGTACTTCTTCGAGCGATGCTTATAAACATATGAAATCCTACGTTAATTGAAGTGCCATAGTCTGAAGAGACTTTTACAATGGGAATGTAACGTAGACTTGGCTCATGTGTAACAGGGTGGGAGTTGGTGATTGTCTTGGTATTTGTCACCAGTCTTTCTTCTCACTGTCAGATGAAGGCTCTATCAATCGAACCACAACAACAACTTTTATTGGGAATACAATTGACCTTATTTTTGGCTAGGGGCATTGGCCTTGCTTTTACCAGACACATTGCTTTTTCATGCCCTTAGTTTTTATTCCAATTTTTCATTCATGGGCATTAACCTTGCTTTTACCAGGTACACTGCTTTTTCATGCCCCTAGTTTTTTCATTCTTATTGCTTGAGGAACTGATTTAGGCAAGTTCAAGCAAACGTTGTTGTTAGACTGTTGAGTCTTCATCTTTTGCTGGCGCTCCTGATTATGCTGCTTGAATGGCAGTAATTTCTGTTTTGCCTCCATGTGAGGGTGAAATTACAAATTCAATTGGTTTGTACGATAAATACAAGTGCGTAGAAGAGGAATTGCTCTTCGTGATTCTAGGGCACTTAAATTAATGCGAGTGTTCATATGCAATAAAAACACCCAAAGATTGATGCAAGTGCGAGCAAGAAAATTTCTATCCCTCTTCTCACCTTGTTATGCTGTTTTGCCTCCGATCTGCCCCAGTGTGGCGTGATTCTTGACGGGGGTATGGAAAAGCTTCACCAGTGTATGGGGCTCATGAAGGGGGTGAGCAATGAAATGCCTCTCACTGTTTTGGTTATCGTACCTTTTGCGAGAGAACTTTTTACCCTGTGGCCATGGAGTCTTCTGCACTCATCTCACAAGTGTGTAGATAGGGGATTGTGTATAGGATATGGCATACCTTTCATCATTCTGACGTGTCTCATGTGGCATCCTAGAATTTCATAAAAATCCATAAATATGCCATGAGCCATGGATAAGCGATGGAAACACCGTTATTGTATTTTTGTAGCCTTCTAATCCATGATTCGCGATGAGATGTATGGTCAAGTTTTTAATGAATGAATTTTGGGAAAGGAAGTTCTATCTTTGGCAATATGTATTATAAATTGGAACTTATGAATTTATAATTGCAAGTGTATAGTTATCTTAATTTGCAATTTAGTACTTTGATTTAATAGAGATTTAATTAGTTTTTAAAAGGGTCAATTTTAGGTTAATTAAGCTTGGGTCTTAGGCCCAAGAGGGATAGGCCTAAGATGGGCCAAGTTGGTCGGCCCATAAGCCCATGAAAGGGCTGTCGACCGTGCAAAAGAGGAGGGGAAGAGACCGGTTGCATGCCTCCCCCATTTCTCCCAAAAAAATTGCCAAGTGTCACCCATGCATACCTAATGATGACTAATGATTGAGGGGAAGAAATTAAAGGAGATGATGCCGGTTTAAGTGAGAATGAGAGGGAGAGAGAGAGAGGTTCGACCGAGAGAGAAAGAGAGGAGAGAAAGAGAAGAAAGAAAGGAAGAAAGGAAGGAGAGAAGAGGAAAGGAGGAGAGGCCGTGCATCCATCGTCTATCACCGCTGTGTCCAGTCGCTGTGTGCTCGCTGTTTGCTTGGTTTAGAGGCAAGTTGGGATCCTTAATCTACTCTTGCATGTTTTGCCTAGAGTGTGTGAGTGGATGATAAATTCCGGATTTTTTAGGGTGTGAAAAACGGATGTTTTAAGAGTGGTATTCAAAAACTAGTAAACTGTTCTTGAGAAAACAGCTTGACCTTGAATGTTTTAGTGGCTTGCATGTGATGTTCGAGTTGGATTTTGGCTTTGACTTCTAAATTAAAGTTGTTAAGAACTTCTTGAAATATAACATACTCAAATTTGGGACAAAACGAACAAGTATAAGTGGGTGAAATCTTTATTTTTCAGAGAGACTGAATCTGGAGATTTCGGTACTAGGAACAGAAGTTTTAACCGCCTATATTTAATTATCTAGGACGAATATAACTTTGATTCCTTCATGAAAAATCTACCTTAGGGTCTTCAATACCACATAGTCGGATTTCATAATTTTTGAAGGTCATTATGTATTTAATCGGAAATATTTCAAAAACCGTGTAATCTGACGTGTTCGGACTTAGTCAGTTTCAATGCGTGGGCCATATCATTTTGTATGAAGTTCTTTCAGCAAAGTGTTCTTCATGAAGTATCTTTCTTTATGTCTTCCCTGCAACATATTCAAAATTCATAATTTTTGAAGTTCATTTGCCTATTTAACTGAAAATGTTTCAAAAACTGTGCAAGTTAAGTGGTTATGATAATGGTGCTGTGATGTTCAGTCTATACCGCATGATATGAGGGTCTTTTGGTGCAGTGTTCTTCACGAAATGTCTCGTGATACCAGTTGGGATACGAGATGCTTGGAATGTGGGGGCGTCGGATGCCCGGTGGTGTGTGTCGGAGGTTTCTCGCGATGCCAGGTTGGGGTGCGAGTGACAAAATGTGGGATGCAATTACTGATCCCGGGAAAGAAAGATGTGGTGATCAAATTGAAAGATAAAAAGTGGAAATTGAATCATGCATGGTATGGTGACATGTATGCATGGTTGCATGATATGATGATGATGAGTGCATGGTTGTATATGCACCTCTGACATGATGGTATATGTATGAATGCTTGGTGATGAGTGCATGAGGATGTATGCACATATGGTATGATGACACATGCATGGCTGCAAGGTAAGTTATGCTTGGATGCATGAATGATATGTACTATGCTATGATGTTATGATTATATTGTGTGATGCATTGAGTAGTTTAATGGATCTTTTATCTGTTGAGTAGATGTACTCACCCCTTCAGGGACCAACATTTCAAATTAGGAAGATGCCTCTCTCTCCGGTCACGCAGGGTACCTTTTATGGCCTTCCATCTGACGTGGAGGTCGAGTGTTTGGAGATTGATTGCGTTACCATCCTTGGTCTAACGTTTATACGGGTTCACATGCTGGTCATGTATGATGTGGGCCTAGCTGGGGGCTCGGTTATCCAGGAGTTCTTGTCGGTCCATGTCCACCGAGATGGAGTGATTCGGGGGATGTTGCTGCCACCACCGCCCGATGCGCCAGGATGGGTGTGATGGCCAGCGTGAGGAGTGGAGAGCTAACACTTTTTTAGAGTAGCCGACACTTGTAGATGGGGGATAACATGTGATTGATATAGGGGTCGAGATATCTTTTGGGTTGTGGCCAAGTGTAGTTAAAAGACTTGGCTTAAATTGGTTGTACCGACCCCAGAAATCCATCATGAAAATATATAAATAAAAGTGGCTCGGCTTCATCTTTTCATATGATGTGTAGTTGGTGTGCATTGCATTATGGTTATTGGAGGGAGAGATGGTGAGACTTGTTTATGCTTCCGCTAATAAGTTGTGCTGGGACCGTTTTAAAAAAAAAAAATGCCTAAGGACCTTGGTCCTCCTTTAAACCCCTTTATGTAAAAGACAAGTAACGGATATCTTATAGATATAAAGAAATTGGCAGCTGTGGCGACTGGAGGTGTTTAGGGGTGCCACACCTCATCTATGCTTAATTAATCTTGTATTCTTCATTTAGCTATCTATTCTAATAATCCTCAGTGGAATCAGTAATTTAGACAGACAAAAGCATCATGCAAAATTCATTTGGAAAAGGTGTGCAATATTTTAAATATGATGGAGTTTGTACTCTCAGAACAAATGAATGATTTCTTGCTAAAAAAAGACCTTGTTGGCAGCTTTAAGGGTCAACATAATGGTGTTTCCAAATATGTTAAATCTTGAATATCAAAAGGGTTATTCATAAAGGGATGTCGATGGATCGTCCCTATTGAATAGGGAGATGACACAAGAATGATCAACCAGGGTTGGGAATCTGACCATTGATTTGACGGGCCTTTCTGCTTTTGTCCCGCAGAAGATGTAAATGGATTAATCAACAGGGCCAAAATCAAATGTGAGTTGAGGCTAGAAGGGTTTCTGTCATCTGCTTTAGTGATTACTTAGGACGCCATTTCGCTTAGGAGAGTTTGCCATGTTTCTCATTGATTTTTTATCATTGTTTTTTATAGTCAGATGATCCTACAAAAGATAGGAAAGAACGTGTCAGTCACTAACTCTCTCAGGAGTTAAACAACTGTGAGCGATACAACATTACCCTTCACTAGTTTGCAGATAATTCGATGAACCTGAAGTGCAAGTGGGACACGAAGTCCTACGTCTCTTGCTTCGTTAGGTCAAATATTCTCCTGCTTTTGCAACTATAGGAGAAGCAATTTTTTTTATTAATTAATTTTCTTTTCTTTTTTTCTACCAAGCGGCTAATTACTGCATTAGGGATTTGAACCCCCGACTTCGGACCATTTTGCTTTTTCCGGATACCACTCGGCTAGAGGCACCAACAGTGTCCGTAGGGCGCTGCTTTTTTCATTTAACCGAATTGGCTCCTGGATGACACGTCCTTTTATACCAAGTTAGGTAAATCAATATAGGTCACTTGATTTGCCCAAATTAACCATTAAGCTTGTTTCTTGAATATGAATGCTTCCTATCAATAGGGAAAATACATCAAAAGTGCGTTCAAATAGTGGGAGTATTGAAAATGATACCAAATTACTCTTCCCCAGAGTTTATATTTGCTGATTCCTAAGGATCTTTGTATGTTGATGACAGCCTCTTTGTCTTGACACAGTTTGACATTTCTTTCGATTGGCCTTCCTCATTCGTAGCCATGTATGTATGATTGATGGTCGTTGATTCATCTCCAACACCTTCCTTCTGTGGAATTTTCTTCTATCCTTGATTATATGACCATTAGCAGCATTGGGGAAAGTCATGTACTTTGAGCTTCTATGGAATCTGAGATGGACAATCAAAACTTCCATTTCTCTGATGGCAATCACTTCTTGGGAGAGCATGTGTCTGCAGCATGAAGTGAGGTTTCTAGGCCTTAAGTCGTCATTTGAAATAAGGAGCTAGATACTGCCTCAACTGTCTAGATTTTCTCCCTGTTGACAGTATTCAATTAAAAGGAAGAGAGGAAAAATTCTTTTTTCTACACTTCTTGGCTTGTTGAAGCCGGAAATCCCATTGATGAAACTATAGCATCTAGTTGCTCGGGCATGTTGAGGGAAGAAGATGTTGCTCCATCTTGAGAAGGAGTTGGATAGGAATGAGATGTAGTGCATAGAGCTCCTGGGGACGGCTTGATTTTAACCGTATGCCTATACCTATTACGTCATATCTTTCGTTTCCTGTAAATAGAAGAGAGAGGACATCATTTCCAAAATTATATTCAAAGAATAAAAATTACATTCTTTGAAGTGGGATGATCTTTTCTGTTTGCCCCCACTGCCTTATTGAAAGAGTGTCTTTGAATTCGGCGAGTTCACATGATGCGCCAGTTTCAAATGCCCCTTGTCACAATAAGTCAAGGGGGATGGGGATGATATTCTGAGATAGAAAGTGAATGAGTCAAAAAGACAAACATGATTAAATCTAACATCTTGTTTTGACGAAAGCTTTTGGTAATGAAATATTTTCTGTTTTCAAAAGTATATATCTTTAGGGGGAAAAAACCATGAGGAAGCCCAGCCCTCAGTATTTTCCTTGGATGATATTTTTTAGTTAGATAGCATCACCGGGCCAGTTTGGGATACCGTCTCATGCTCTTAAAATATAATATTAGAACTGTACATTAGATTACTAGAATGGAAAATGCAACAGTAGCACACTAGACAGGGTAAGAAACATGACATTACAAAAACAGGCAAAACCCATGAAAACTCCTATGAAAAGGAGCACTTTGATAGTGTTGGTTCTAAAATCAAGCGCCTGAGAGTTCCTCGCCTCCAATAGACTCGAAGTATTCGCACGAGAGGACCACTTCATTGAAGTTACGGAAGTGCAACCCATGCAACCAATAACGATGCTTGCGAGGTAAAGCCTCTATGAACATCTTTATCATTTCTTCTTCGGCCAGTTGAGGGTAGGTTTACATCATAAAAGCTTCCCACCTCCTTGCATATGCTTGAAAATCCTCCATTGGTCTTCTTCTAAAGTGAACCAAATTCTCGCAAGGCAGTTCAGTTCCAATCTAGCTTTGATACTGATGCATGAATGCAGAAGATAGCCCATTCCAATCTCTCATAAGGTAGATATCTGCTATGACGAACCATTGCAATGCAGAACCCGTAAGACTTTCTTGGAAGGCCTGAGTTGTGAATGCCATCGAGCTATAGTACCGACTCATTTCAACATGGAGATATTACAAATGAGCCACGGGGCAAGTCGTGACATTATACTTGCGGAGATTAGGTATCCACATTTCTCTGGGGGTCATGATCCTATGAGGGCAAGAAGGGCCTGGTGTGTCTTGGTTAAGCCACTGGTTTTCTCATTTCATATTCATTGCAGTGGTGAATTCTGCTGCTTCAGGAAAGCTGGATTCTATCGAGATTATCACATTGCTTTCTTCCGAGTCAAAATCACCAAACGAGGATGAGGTATTTAGGTTATCCTCATGGTCAAGTGACAAGCTTAGTAGTTCATTGGGAGACAAGTCATGGCGGATAAAAATGAATGTTTCCACTTCTAACGGGCTTTGGATCCCATGTGTGGGTGGGAGACAGTCATATGATGAATAGCCGATTTCATCTATATAACACTGGTAGCCCCCAGGATTGTATCCTAGGGACCGGTAGCCATCAAGGTTGTATTCTAGATTATGGTAGCCTTCAGGGTTGTACTCTAGGGACTGGTAGCCTCTAGGATTGTACCCTAGATGATGGTAGCCTTCAGGGTTGTACCCTAGGGGATGCTCGAAGTTTTGGCACGGTGGCCCATTGGCTATCAGATTTTGCCTACACTCAGTGGCATATATTGAATCGAATCGCTTAGGCCTTCTTTTCTTGACTCCTGGTCTGGACCTTTTGAGTAAAGCCCTTCGTTTTGCCAGTTGGACTTTGTCATGGGGAGTGAGAGATGGTGGAGCTTCACTCAATAGGTTGATAGGTCAGTATTCTTTGGACCTTAACTCTTGCAGTAAGCTTGGGAAGCTGTCGTGCTGTGCCTCGGTCTTGAACAAGCTCTGTGTCATTGACCTCGTATGCAAGCTCCTTGCCTTTCCTAGTGGGAAACTTTTCAATAATAGGATATTGCTTAATTGCCCATTGCAAGGCTTCATTGACATCTTCTTCTCCTGTCTTTGAAACTATTGGCTCCTCGTGCTCCGCGACCATCGGTTCTTCGTAGGGCAAAACAATGTCGAGGCTGATGTCAACATTATATTCTTGGTGGAAAGCATGAGTTAATTCCCCCAGGTCTTAAGGAGACTAATCTTCCTGGTAATGTACCATCGTAAGGCGAGGCTAGTCAGGTTTGATTGGTACGATTGAATCATCTTTCGGACCAGGTAGGCCTGTAAGTAGGTCTCTAGACGAGAGGTATCAGCATACCTTTCGCATTCAAGTGCTTTGAACTCTTCAAGGATCTTAATGCTGGCGTAATTAGACAAGTCCATGGGATCCTGCCCCTGCAGTTGGCTCAGCTTCTTCATGATCTTTACAAACTGTCTATCATGTTGGTCATCCTCTAGCAAATTCGCGTGTGTCATGACGGTGTTTAAAGCAGCTATGAGGTTGGGCTTGGCTTGAGTGGATTCCATTCGCCTTGAGAGTTGTCAAAGGACAATGGACATCTGTCCTATGCCGTCTTCAATTTTGGCGAGGCGATTTTGTACATCATTCTAATCGGGCCCTATCATGTGAGGCCATTTGCGGGTGGCTGATAGTTGGCGATTCATAATTACCTGGTGTCGTGAAAATAATGAATGAGCATGAAAGTAAACAAAGATTGACCATGGCAATGATCTAACTGTTTTTTATTTATCAAAAGGGGATTTTATAGACCGCCAACTTCTGACATTTAAAACTTGAAATTGAAATAACAAGACGAAATACTAGATATTAAACAAAAGTCCCTAAACAATGGGACAAAACTTTCACAATATTAACACTAAGGGGCACATGATTGCCATTTTATATACGACGAGAGCCTTGTTCTTGCGCAGATGCTTGCTTCCTTGGACTAGCTCTGAGACATGTATCCAGCCTATTCCTCAATCTCTTTGTATAAGCTCTGGTTGCTTGTGCCGGCTGTCCTCGCTGATTGGGTGAGGGATTGATGGCTTCAATTTTGTCGGGATACGATGATTGTGGATGTAGGACTCAGAGGCATGGTGGGCTTTTTCCTATCCCTCAAGCCTTTCAGGTACCACAATCCTTTGTGATGGCCCTTGCTCCATGTTTCCTTGATGATGGTAATCTCGAATGCATAGTCACGGCTTTGATAGGTAAAACGGAGTGGATGTATTTTCCTCCTGGAAAGTGGCAAGATCTCCTGAAGGGCTCCATACTATCGGGTCACCCTATATGTGGCACCCCCGAACAGCTAAGGTTGCCATAGCTACCTATCACTCCTCCTAATGAATACCAGTTACATCTCTTAGCGGAAGCACTGTAGTTCATAGACACTTTTTTTTTATAAGAGTTTAGCGCAACTCATAGCGAAATTAAAGACGAGTCTCACCATCCCTCTACTCTCATAATGATGGTACAATGCACACTTACTACACATAAAAGGAAAACATAAGCCGAGCCACTTTTATTTACATCTTTAGGATGGACATCTTAGGTCGATACAACCAAAAAGAAAAGCCAAGACTTTTAGCTAAACTTGGCTACAACTGAAAAGAGATCTCGACCCCCTATATCGATCACGTATAACCCTCCATCTACAAGTGTCGGCTATATCCAAAAAACGTCAGCTCCCTCTCCTCACGCGAGCCATCAAACCCATCCAGGTGCACCGGGCAGTGGTGGCGGCAACATCCCCCGCATCACTCTGTCACGGCGGACGTGGATAAACAAGAACTCCAGGATGACCGGGCCCCTAGCCAGGCCCACATCGTACATAACCAGCACCCGAACCCATATGAACTTTAAACCGGGGATGGTGACACTATCAAGCCCTATACAATCGACCTCCACGTCAGATGGAAGGCCATAAAAGGTATCCCGCGTGACCGGAGCGAGAGGCATTTGTCTAATTTGAAATGTTGGTCCCCAAAGGGGTGAGTACAACCACTCATCAGGTAAAGGATCTATTAAACTACTCAATGCATTAAACAGAACAATCATAACATCATAGTAGAGTACATATCATTCATGCATATACCATTATGCCATAGGTGCATATACAACCATGCACTCATCATCAAGCATTCATGCATATCCATGCCTTGTGTGCACATACCACCATGCACTCATTATATTATATCATACGGCCATGCATACAAATCACCATACCATACATGATTCAATTTCCGCTTTTTTTATCTTTCAATTGGGTCACCACATTTTTCTTTCCCGAGACCAGTAATTTGCATCCCACATTTTATCGCTCGCACCCAACCTAGCGTCACGAGGAACCTCCGGCACCCACCTCGGGCATCCCGACACTCCCGGGGCATTGTCGGTTCACACCTCTGATGGTATCCTCATTTCTCATAATTCATATCCACATTTGTGTCTCAATATCAACATGGCACATGATGTAATGGCAACAAGGTCAATTTCAGCTTTTGAAATTCGCACAATTCCAGCTTGCACAGTTTTAGGAAACATTTTCATTAAATGCCCAAATGACATTAAAAAATTATGAAATTCAAACATGTGATAGTCAAGACATAAGGGCAGATAATTCATGAAGAACAGTACACCAAAAGATTCCCATATAGCTCAACACAGAGCACACATCACAGCACTACTAATTCTGTCATTTCCAATTGCACAGTTTTTGAAATATTTTTGGTTAAATAGGCAAATGAACTTCAAAAATTACGAAATTTGAATATGTCGTAGTAAAGACATAAAAAAAGATATTTTAGAAGAACAATTTTCCAAAAAAATCTCGTACAAAACGGTATAGACCACGCATTACAACTTTACCAAGTCAGAACACATCAGATTACACAGTTTTAGACACATTTTCGATTAAATACACAAATGACCTTAAAAAATTATGAAATTCAACTATGTGATAGCCAAGACCATAAGGTAAATAATTCATGAATACATTGAAGTCATATTCGTCCTAGGTAATGAAATATAGGCGGTTGAACTTCTGTTCCCAGTACTGAAATTTCCAGATCTAACCATCTCCGAAAGACTACGATTTCACCTACCTATTCTTGTTTTTTCTTTCTCTAAATTTTTGCTATGCTAAACCTCAGGATGTCCTTTACATCTTTTGTTAAGAAATCGAAGTGAAATTTCAACAAAAAGATAGCCTTACAGTCCATGCATTCATCAAAGGTGGTTACCGAAATCTCCAGATTCAGTCTTTCCAATGAATAAAGATTTCACCCACTTATCCCAAATTTGAGTATGTTATAATCCAAGAAGTCCTTAGCAACTTTCATCCAGAAGTCAAAGCCAAAATCTAACTCGAACATCACATGCAAGCCACTAGAACATCCAAGGTCGAGCTGTTTTCTCAAGAACAGTTTACTAATCTAGAACACCACTCTTAAAACTTCAATTTTTCACATCCTAAACATCCAAAATTTGTCACCATTAAATTACATACACTAGGCACAACATGCAAGAGTAGATCGAGGATCCCACTTGCCTCTAAACCGAGCAAGCAGTGCGCACAACGGCGACGGATGACGGACGCACGACGGACGGTCGACGAACAGACCTCCTCCTTCCTCTCTTCCTTTGTCACCTCTTTTTCTCTCTCGGACGAACCCTTCTCTCTCCCTTTCTCGCTTAAGCCGGCCATCATTTCTCCTAATTTTCTTCCCCTCCATCATTAGCCATCATCACTTCTTTGCATGGGTGACACTTGGCCATCTCCATGGGACAAGTGGGGGAAGCATGCAAAACCGGTCTCTTCCCCTCCCTTCCTTGTGCGGTCGATGGCCCCTCATGGGCTCTATGGGCCGGCTATTTTGGCCCATCTTAGGCCCCACACTCTTGGGCCTAAGACCCAAGCTTAAATAACCTAAGATTAACCCTTTTAAAAACTAATTAAATCCCTATTAAATCAAAGTACTAAATTGCAAATTAAATGGCTATACACTTGCAATCATAAATCCATAAGTTCCAATTTATAATACATATGGCCAAAGATAGAACTTTCTTTCCCAAAATTTATCCATCAAAAACTTGGCCATAAATCTCATTTGAATCATGGATCAAAAAGGCTACAAAAATACAATAATGGTGTTTCCATCGCCTATCCATGGCTTATGGCATATTTAGGGCTTTTCATGAAATTCTAGGATGCCACAATTCTCCCCTCCTTAGAGAATTTCATCCTCGAAATTAGACATCACTCATGTCTTTTGAAACAAGTAGGGGTACTTTTCCTTCATCGACCTTCACTCTCCCATGTGGCTTCTTCCATATCATGATGTCGCCATAATATCTTAAACAGTGGAATGTCTTGGTCCTAAGGACTTGCTCCTTTTGATCCAATACTTGCACGGGCTCTTCGATGTACCTCACTTTCTCATCCACTTTGATGGCTTCATGATCGAGTATGTGATCAGGATTCGGCTGGTACTTTCTTAACATCGACACATGAAACACATCATGTAATTTTCCCAATTTAGGAGGCAGTGCCAAACGATAAGCTATGTCTCCTATTCTTTCAAGTATCTTAAAAGGTCCAACAAATCTAGGGCTCAGCTTACCCTTCATTCCGAATCGAGATATTCCTTTCAATGGAGATACTTAAGAAATACGTGATCTCCCACATTAAACTCTAAAGATCTTCTATGCCTATCTGCGTAGCTTTTTTGTCTACTCGAGTTGCCTTAAGTCTTTTCCGATTATTTCGACCGCACGTAGTAACTTGTACTATCTCCGGTCTTGTCGATTTTCTTTCACCTACTTCATTCCAATAGATAGGGGTCCTGCATCTCCTTCCATATAATGCCTCATACGGAGCCATGCCTATACTTTTCTAAAAACTATTGTTATAGGCGAATTCCATCGGGTGTAAATTCTCAACCCAATTTCCTTTAAAGTCAATGACACATGCTCTCAGCATATCTCCTTCCTCTCTTCCTTTATTCCTTCTCTTCTTCTCTTTCTCTCCTCTCTTTCTCTCTCGGACAAACCCTTCTCTCTCCCTCTCTTTCTCGCTTAAGCCGGCCATCATTTCCCCTAATTTTCTTCCCCTCCATCATTAGCCATCATCACTTCTTTGCATGGGTGACACTTGGCCATCTCCGTGGGACAAGTGGGGGAAGCATGCAAAACCGGTCTCTTCCCCTCCCTTCTTGGTGCGGTTGACGGCCCCTCATAGGCTCTATGAGCCGGCCATTTCGGCCCATCTTAGGCCCCACACTCTTGGGCCTAAGACCCAAGCTTAAATAACCTAAGATTAACCCTTTTAAAAACTAATTAAATCCCTATTAAATCAAAGTACTAAATTGCAAATTAAATGGCTATACACTTGCAATCATAAATCCATAAGTTCCAATTTATAATACATATGGCCAAAGATAGAACTTTCTTTCCCAAAATTTATCCATCAAAAACTTGGCCATAAATCTCATTTGAATCATGGATCAAAAAGGCTACAAAAATACAATAATGGTGTTTCCATCGCCTATCCATGGCTTATGGCATATTTAGGGCTTTTCATGAAATTCTAGGATGCCACAATTCTCCCCTCCTTAGAGAATTTCATCCTCGAAATTAGACATCACTCATGTCTTTTGAAACAAGTAGGGGTACTTTTCCTTCATCTGACCTTCACTCTCCCATGTGGCTTCTTCCATATCATGATGTCGCCATAATATCTTAAACAGTGGAATGTCTTGGTCCTAAGGACTTGCTCCTTTTGATCCAATACTTGCACGGGCTCTTCGATGTACCTCACTTTCTCATCCACTTTGATGGCTTCATGATCGAGTATGTGATCAGGATTCGGCTGGTACTTTCTTAACATCGACACATGAAACACATCATGTAATTTTCCCAATTTAGGAGGCAGTGCCAAACGATAAGCTATGTCTCCTATTCTTTCAAGTATCTTAAAAGGTCCAACAAATCTAGGGCTCAGCTTACCCTTCATTCCGAATCGAGATATTCCTTTCAATGGAGATACTTAAGAAATACGTGATCTCCCACATTAAACTCTAAAGATCTTCTATGCCTATCTGCGTAGCTTTTTTGTCTACTCTGAGTTGCCTTAAGTCTTTTCCTGATTATTTCGACCGCTTCTGTAGTAACTTGTACTATCTCCGGTCTTGTCGATTTTCTTTCACCTACTTCATTCCAATAGATAGGGGTCCTGCATCTCCTTCCATATAATGCCTCATACGGAGCCATGCCTATACTTTTCTAAAAACTATTGTTATAGGCGAATTCCATCGGGTGTAAATTCTCAACCCAATTTCCTTTAAAGTCAATGACACATGCTCTCAGCATATCTCCTTCCTCTCTTCCTTTATTCCTTCTCTTCTTCTCTTTCTCTCCTCTCTTTCTCTCTCGGACAAACCCTTCTCTCTCCCTCTCTTTCTCGCTTAAGCCGGCCATCATTTCCCCTAATTTTCTTCCCCTCCATCATTAGCCATCATCACTTCTTTGCATGGGTGACACTTGGCCATCTCCGTGGGACAAGTGGGGGAAGCATGCAAAACCGGTCTCTTCCCCTCCCTTCTTGGTGCGGTTGACGGCCCCTCATAGGCTCTATGAGCCGGCCATTTCGGCCCATCTTAGGCCCCACACTCTTGGGCCTAAGACCCAAGCTTAAATAACCTAAGATTAACCCTTTTAAAAACTAATTAAATCCCTATTAAATCAAAGTACTAAATTGCAAATTAAATGGCTATACACTTGCAATCATAAATCCATAAGTTCCAATTTATAATACATATGGCCAAAGATAGAACTTTCTTTCCCAAAATTTATCCATCAAAAACTTGGCCATAAATCTCATTTGAATCATGGATCAAAAAGGCTACAAAAATACAATAACGGTGTTTCCATCGCCTATCCATGGCTCATGGCATATTTAGGGCTTTTCATGAAATTCTAGGATGCCACACTATATGGGTAATAAGGGGTGGCGCCAGTGAGACCGAGCAATGGAATTGGATGGCTACGTCTGTAAGCAAAGCGAGCTCTCTTTTCATGAAATCAACCAGTACACCATTGGAATGTCTCAAGAGTGGGGTCTCTTAAGAAATTTATCCAGTCAAAACAGCTTTGGTTAGGAATATATGATCCTAGTATCACAAATTTCTGTAATGGATTTTCGAAATCATTTGTTTCATAAGATTGCATAAGGCATCGAAATTCGCTTAGGTGAGAAAAGAGCCAGACCTGCGAAATTTCCGGGGAGGCTCGCTTGATTTTTTATATGTTTTTATTAAAATGATTAAGAGATAAGAATGTTCCAGCTAAAATCATGTTGACGCAATTTTGCCCTCTTGAGACCTGATCAACCACCCATGCCATTGAGGGACTTATGGCATTTTTTTTATGGGAAAAAATGATAAACCCGAAAAAGGCTAGAAGGAAAATTTCACTTTTTTGGGTCATGGGTTGATTTTCAAAACAGGCAATCAAAAATGCTAGTGGGCAGCTATTATGGTTGTTTTCAAGAGTTTGCCTCACAACATGGACTTCAGTTCTTAAAAGTCGTGCTAACCCACGCAACGGGTCAATGCCTGTTGGTGGCGTAACAAGCCGTGTGACACCCCAAACCCTTCGCTGGTCGTCACCAGCGCCGATGTTACACTTTATTACCTTTCTTTCTTTTGAAACAAGCGTCCTAATTTGCAGAAACACACACACACACACACATATATATATATATATATATTAAAACGATCGGTCCCAACGCGACTCATAGCGAAAGCAAATTAAACATCACCATCTATCCCCCTACCAATCCATGATACAAATACACACCAGCTAAACATCAGGGTTTTATAAACAACTTCGACACTTTGCTTACATACATATATAGCAAGATGGGATTCCCTTCGGGTCGGTACAAAACAAGGAAAAGCTAGGACTCTGCCATGTCCAGCCTAAAACCTCAAAAAGGAACTCTCGACCCTCAACATCATACGAATACGAGCCCCCATCGAAAGTGTCGACTATCTACATCAAAAAGAGATCCACCTCCTACTCATCGCGCGCAAGTCTCACACCCAACCCGGTGCATCGGGCGGGGCGGCGGCAGCATCCCTCACATAGCTCCATCCCGACGAACGTGTACGAAATGAACTCCGAATAACGGGATCCTGCCCAGGCCCACGTCATACATCACTAGACAACGTACTCGGATAAAAGTCAGTCCGGGAATAGAGGGACAGTCTATCTCAACACACTCGACCTCTACATCGGATGGTATCCCGTAAAATGTACCCCACGTGACGGCAGGAAGCGGCATATTGGCTAATCTGAAATGTTATCCCCAAAAGAGGTGAGTACAACCACTCAGCAGATAGGGAAATCCAATAACAACTCAATGCACCATGCATATCATCATACGATGCAGGCATTGCTTACCTTTGATGTCATGCGCATTCATGCATCATCATATCATACATATCATCATCATGGCATCTCATATATCATTATCATCATCATGCATATCATACCATGGATGATCATCATATCACATCACGCATCATCATCATCATCATCATCATATCATCATGCATATCATCATGCATATCCTATCACGGGTGATCATCATATCACATCACATATCATCATCATCACATCATCATGCATATAATATCATGGGTGATCATCATATCACATCACATATCATCATCATCACATCATCATGCATATCATCATGCATATCATATCATGGGTGATCATCATATCACATCACATATCATCATCATCACATCATGCATATCACCATCATGCATTAATTTCCATTTTTTTTTTTTATCTTTAGATTTGATCACCACATCACCCATTCTCAATTATCATCAATTTCATCATCCCTTCGGGCAAAGACCTCCGATAGGGTTCCCAGCATTCCAGCCATCCCATGGCCATCGGGCTTCCGGCCCCCCACATTCCGGGCATCTCGCATCTCAACTAGCATCACGAGGCATTCCCTTCGGGCAGAAACCTCCGACAGGGCTTCTGGCCTTTACCCTTCTAGCCAGGCATCTCGCACACACATCCTAGCATCGCGAGGCATTCCCTTTGGGCAGAAACCTCCGACAGGGCTTCCGGCCCCCCACATTTCGGGCATCCTGAATCTCCCAGGGAATTTCGGCAATGCATCTCTGTACATTATGGCCTCATCCTCCACCACAACCTCTTACTCACATATCATTTTCCACATTCACCATCCTTTTAATCTCGTTATTACATGGCATATGATTCACACATGCATCACAATTTATGATCATACATTCACCAATGTCATACAACAATGCATAACAAATTCAATGAAATTCATGGCCAATAAAATAATCCCTTATTATTTTATTATTTTATTATTATTTTATTATTATATTTATTTATTTTCATAAATAAATATTAAATTTAATATCTATGATTTTCCCAAAATCATAATATTCAAACAATCATTAAACAAATCAATAGGATCACAATTTCATACAAAATCCATGGCCAAATTGAATTTCTCATAATTTCACAATTTCCACAAAATAGCACATGATATTCGGATAATGACCAGAATTGCACAGTTTCCAAATAAATTCGATTAAAATACTCATATGGCCTTCAAAAATTACGAAATTTTACAGGGTGATAGCCAAGACATTTTCGTGCACTTTTCATGAAGAACTATAAGCCAAATTATTTTTAGATTAATTTGTACAACCCCACGAAACCTCTGGAACCACTACCGCATCATCCAGATTACACTTCTCCGAAAGTTTTAGATTTCACCCATCTATGCTCTTTCGTTTCCTCTGAAATTTGAGTATGTTATGTAACAAGGTGTCATTTACAAGTTTCATGAAGAGATCTAGGTCAAATAACCAAAGTATGGTCACCATTTAAGTCCATGAAGTCTCGGGTGTCTCGGAATACTTCACCAGAACCATCGTTTCCAAGATCTAGCCGATTCACCAAGCTATACTTGTTCTTTTTGCTTCAAATTTGAGTATGTTGTAGTTTAAGGTGTTACCTACAACTTTTATGAGACATCGAAGTCAAATCTTCAACAGAAATTAACATGCAAACAAGAATCTAGCAAGAGGTCAGCGAAAACTTCACAGATCTAGGGCCTCCGTATAATGGAACTTTAACCCCTCATATCTCCATCATTTTCCACGAAATTTCAGTATGTTACAGTAAAAGACGTTAGCTACAACTTCCATGAAGACATCGAAGCCAAAATCGGACTCCAAACACACATGCAAGCTCAAACAAGCTACTGACTCCCACAAACCGAACAAGAACAGTCACACGGTTTGAAAATAACCAACCCTTACCTCGGTTTTTCGCACAAATAACACCTAAAATCGAACATGCAACCAACAACACAAACATGCAAGAGAAGTTAAGGACTCCACTTGCCTCTAAGATGAGCAAACGGCGGCGAACGGCGGCGGGACACGGCGATCGGACAGCGAACGAACTGCGGCACCCCTCGGCTCCGCCTCCTTCCCCTCTCGGTCTCTCCCTTTCTCTCGAACTCTCTCTCTCTCTCACCCTCTCTTTGGACGAATGAAGCAAGTAACCGGCCACTCTCTCTCTCCTCATCCCTTTTATACTCCCCTAATCCCATGATTAGCAATCATGAGATTGCCTACAAACCCACCAATACATGGCATTCCCTTGCCACTTGTCACATTGGGCTTTAATTTGAATTTGGGCCATCCGGCCACTCCTTGCTTTGGGCCTAAGTGGGCCGGCGAATTCCCTTCTTGGGCTCAAATGGGCCGACTAGCTTGGCCCACCAAGCTTTAGGCCAATGGGTCCAAGGCCCATTCGAATTTAATCCCCTTTTTCTCTTCCTTCTTCTTTTTTTTTTTTTGAAATTCTTATTTAAATATTTTTGAATTCCAATTTTCATCTTGGCCAAAGTCTTGGGATATTTTTGTTTATTGAAATTTAAATCATATGGCCAAGCATAGATTATTAATCTTATTAAATTTAAATTTCCACAATCACAAGCACAAATCATCAAATTTAAAAGACTAATGGCTAAAACATAAGCCATGGAAATTCTACCACCTAATTAAAGACTTTAACACACCTTATGGCTTGGCTTTGAATTTCTGGGATGCCACAAGCCGATTCTCAAGAGACTTTCCAGTGATGATGTTGTATTCCTCCAAAGTTGGGGTTAGCTCGAACCCACCGAACATAAAAGTGGATGTCCTCGAGCACCAGAAATGTACCATGGCCTGCAAGACTTCAGGATGAACAGAGATTTGGAACAATGATAGAAGGTGACCGACTTTGGCTTTCACGTGCTCTTGGGCAAACTGGTCTAATTGACCCCACCATCTGAAGAGCTCCGTTTTGGGAGCGGGAATAAACTGGATATTGTCTTCTCCCATCACATATAAACTGGGACTCAAAAAACCTACCCTAAATTGCTATGGGCCAATAAAAAAGATTGAGTAAAAGTAATGAAATTACTTTTCTTTTAAAGAAAATGACAAACACAAGGACATGCGCATGAGATGTGCGGCTCAATTTCTAACTGAGAAGGTTTGTTGAAATTAAAAGGTACCCGTTTTTCGCAGTCTTGCGTTAGCAACATACCCTTTTAACCCCGGCTAAAGAAATTCGAGGAAAAGAAAGGTAACCTCTACATCACAGTCTCGTGTTCAAGGCCGTATCTTTCTTAACGCCATCCTAGATATCCTATGGTGGCCCAGGTCCAGTGGCCGAGTTGTGTGTGCCATGTGTAGTGCTAAAACAGTAAAGCATGCACAACAGTTTATAATCACAAAACATTCTAAAATTAAAATAAACCTTTAAGCTACTAACCTGCATAAAGAAAAAGACAAAAACAAGTCAGTAAAGTGCTTAAACAAGATAAAACGGCCTAAGTCCTCAAATGTCCCCAGCGGAGTCGCCAAGCTATCACGACCTCTCTCTTTTTCGGCACCTGTTTCGGGGCGGGCACTTTGTGGACGCTAATGGTTTGGCTAAGTCTATTAGGCATAGCTCGGAATCTCCCAAGTCCACCAATTCACGACTTAATAATCCAATTTTTTTTAACCTAGAAGTCAATTTTAAAACGGAGTCGCCACTAATCGGTTTGGGGTGGGTCGATTAGAAACCCAAGTGAAGTATCGGGAGAAATACTTGCTCCTACGCAACCGGAGAAATTAGGATCGGGGACTTGATTACACTAGTTAATTGCTAGTGCCCTTTCGTACCTAATCTTGTTTAAACCTTGAGGTTTTTTTTTGGATATTTGAGGGATTTTTCCACGTATTTTGTGAAGAAAAAAAATTTTTGGACATAAAAAGCATTTTTCTATTTTTTGGTCTTTTTTTAAATATAAATCATTTTTGGACTTTTCTGACATTTTTAGGTTTTTTAGGAAAATATGGGATATTTTTGGTTTTTCTGATTTTTAGAAAATAAATTATTTTTAAAATTTTTTAAATTAAAAGACTATATTTATTATAATAATAATATAAAAACGAACCGGGTCGGGTTCCTGGGTTGGGACCGACCTTGTTCGCAACCCGCGAGACCCGGACAGGCAACGGGGGCAAGAAGGCATCTGAGCGGCGGCAGAGCGGCTTTGGCCCAGCCCGAGATTTTTTTTTTTTGAAAAAAAACTCATCCCACACGCTAAAATTGGGCCTATTTTTAATTAAAAAGGGGATGCCGGGCCCGAGCTTCAAACCCGGCTTGATGACCCAACCCATTTGAGGAAACCTTAGGGTATCGAGTCACGCATCCGACCCGATTGACTTGACTTTGCAGCTGCAGCTAGCTTTGCGGTCCAACGACCGCGACGGAGCAGCTTTGGCACGACTACGGCGGAGATGGCAAGAGTGGAAGCGTTCGGGCGATGTTTAGGCTACTATGGCGCAGCAACGGCAGAGACGGCGGAACGGCGAAGAAAGGGGCGACTGGTAGTCGGAGCTTACGCGAGCTCGATCATCGCGTGCTCTAGCATGGCCAACCTAGAAGCGAGGTGATATACGAGGGGGGGTCAGAGATGCTCACTGGCTTCGAGGACTTCAACCGAGGCTTGTCGGTAGGGGGCAGCACAGCGGTGGACGACAGCATGTCGCGGTGGCTTGATCTTGCGGATCCTCCTCAGATCTGGTCTTCTCTCTCCTGCAACCCCCGCCTCACAGATCTCAAACCTCCTCTACTTAGAACTCCCCTCCCCTGGCGAAACCTCAGATCTCAGTTGGCTCATCCTCGGATCTCCCCTGAAGTCTCTTAGTGGGAGGTTCGAGGCTTGTAGCCCTCGATCCTGTGCAATCTATCTCTCTCCCTCTCAAGCTCGCTCTCCACCGGCATCCCCCAAAGTCTCTCGGAGGGAGTTCGTTCGAGCTCGCGTACCCGATTTCTCTCACATGCTCGCTCTTTGATTTCCCCTGAAGTCTCTCAAGGGAAGATCTCTGAGTTCCCCCTCCTTTGACGGAGCTTGTGGCCTCCTATTTATAGGCGAGGAGGAGGTAGGTCGATGGAGGTTCGGTCGTCGGCCCTCGCACGCCGACCAGACCCTCGTGGCTGAACCGGCGCTCCATCCGAGCTCCTTCAACAAGGCATGCTCAGCATTGAAGGAAGCCAATAATGGCGCTTGAGATCTGTCTCTTCCGGCCGATGTCGGCCTACACTCCTCGGCCGTAGGTTGTCCTTCGCACGCGTAAGTTGCAGAGGCGGAGGGGAAGAAGAGGGAAGAAGGAAGAAGAAGAAGAAGAAGAAGAAGAGAGAGAGAGGGGGCTGGGCTGGGGAAAAAAAAAGCTGGGCCCAGGCCCGCAAGGGAGAGAAGAAGAAGAGGGGGCTGGGCACAAAGGCCTAGCCTTGATGGGCTACTTCTTTTTTTGTTTTTCTTGTTGTTTTTATTATTTATTATTTACTATCCGAAAAAAAGGAAAAACTAAGATTAAAAGAGATTAAGTACTAATTTAAAAAAACCTAATCAAAATGTAGGTGTCAACAAATGCAGACCTTTGAAATGCCGAAAGCTCAAAGCAGGTGGCATTTAGCATTTTCGGAATGCTAGACCCCTTATTAACGAATTTTTGCTGATTACCGATTTTACCCTCAAAATTTTATTAAAAGTCCAATTTTACCTAATACAAAAAAAAAAAAACCCTCTCTTGATGCTCTTTCCTCTATTCTGCAGCATTCTTCACTCCATCATGTGACTCTCTTCTTGACGCGACATCTGCTCTCGCCGATATCCACCCTGTGGCTCGCAGCATCACCTCTACTCTCACCGCCTCTTTCTCTCTCCTCTCTCCTCTACCTGGTATGCCTCTCTCTCTCTCTCTTCCTCCCTCTTTACTTCTTTTTCGTTGCTGGATGGTGAATGGATCTGCTTGTTATCTCGATCTTCTCGGTCTGTTTCGATTATTTATTTGTGGCATTTTTTTGCTTAAGCAATTGATCTGCTGGTTTGGCCTCTTTTCCTTCCTCTCTGTTATGCGGTGTGTCGTGTGGTTATTGGGGTCAGATCGACTATTGGAGCCTCTCTTGTGGTTTCGCTTGTTTGGATCTGATGCTCGCGTGTTTTCTTATGCTCTCCTGCAGTTTCACCTATCTGTTAATCAGGTCTTTTCCTAGTTGTGGGATCTGGAATCTTGTGCTTTTGCTACTTCTGAGCAGCTTGGTTTTAGTTGTAAAGTTACTTAGGCAATTTTGTAAAATCAGAGAATGCTTTGTGTGAATTAATTTTTTCCCAAGGAGAAGTGTTGCATAGGATTTCTAGAAACTGTCGTATTGTAAAAAAACAACTAAAATTCAAGGCTGAAAGAATGATATTTAGTTGCTTGAATCCCAGCAAAAGCTTCCTTTAGTCTCCAATTGCGCTGCTTGAGGAGGTTGATGATATCCTCGTATGCCACTCATGCATCCATCTTATCTATTGCCTTGGGCCTGTCTTTTTCTTTAGCCACTGCAATGCTCTTTTGACTAGTAAGTAATTCAGCATCCTCTATAGGCGACTGTCTCCCCTGTTTCATTTTTGGCCTCAATCCTAGTGACGATATGTTGTGTAAGACCCGCCTTAGTTAATCTTGATGAAACCTAGCTCAGATTTACTCCACACCTTGCCTTTTATCCACCTTTTCATGACTCAGCTTACATTTTTATCAGCAACACACTCCAAATATACCAACAGGTCTAGGCAATCATTCTTAGGAGTTATCAGCTCGTAACAATCATTCAATTTCATGACCTCATATTTGTAGAATATCAGCCCGTGCCAACAAGTCACCATCACCTGTGATTAATGGTCTCCCATACTTGTAAGTTAATATAATCGCAAGAATTTTTCAGTGAAAAAAAAAAGCTATCAAAAGGGTCTCCCGGTTCATTTTTCATTGCTGTCAATTGGACTAGATGTCAAGCGATGTCGAACGATTAGCATCAGAAAAGGGTATGAAGATGAACCCACACTAGACTTATTAGAAGATTTATGACCACTTCTGTGGCATCCTAGAATTTCATAAAAATCCCTAAATATGCCATGAACCATGGATAGGCAATAGAAGTACCGATATTGTAATTTGTAGCATTCTAATCCATGATTTACAATGAGATGTATGGCCAAGTCTTTAATGGATGAATTTTGGAAAGGAAGTTTTATCTTTGGCCATATGTATGATAAATGGGAACTTATGGATTTATAATTTCAAGTATATAGTTATCTTAATTTGCAATTTAGTGCTTTAATTAAATAGGGATTTAATTAGTTTTTAAAAGGGTTAATCTTAGGTTAATTAAACTTGGGTCTTAGGCCCAAGAGGGATGGGCCTAAGATGGGCCAAGCTGGCTGGCCCATAGAGCCCATAAAGGGCTGTCGACCGCACGAAGAGGGGAGGGGTTTTGCATGCCCTCCCCCACTTGTCCTTTGAAGTGTGCCAAGTGTCCTTCATGCATGCCTAATCATAGCAAATGATTGAGGGGAAGAAATTAGGGGATGATGATGCCAGCTTAAGTGAGAAAGAGAGGGAGAGAGAGGGGTTCGTCCGAAGGGAGAGAGAGAGAGAGAGAGAGAGAGAGAGAGAGAGAGAGAGAGAGAGAGAGAGTTACCGAGAGAAAGAGAGAAATCGAGAGAGAAAGGGAGAGTGAGCGTGCGAAGAAGAAGGAAGCCGCTCGTCCATCGCTCGTAGTCGCTGTGTCCAGTCGCCATGTGCTCGTGTTTGCTCGGTTTGGAGGCAAGTTGGGATCCTTAATCTGCTCTTGCATGTTGTGTCTAGTATGTGTGCTTGAATGGTGATAGAATTCGGATGTTTAGGGTGTTAAAAGTTGAAGTGTTAAGAGGGATGTTTGAGACTAGTAAACTGTTCTTGAGGAAACAGTTCAACCTTGGATGTTCTATTGGCTTGCACGTGTTGTTTGAGTTGGATTTTGGCTGTGACTTCTAAATGAAAGTTGCTAAGGACTTCTTGAAATATAACATACTCGAATTTGGGACAAAAAGAATAAGTATAAGTGGGTGAAATCCTTATTTTTTGGAGAGACTGAATCTGGAGATTTCCATAACTACCTTTGATGAATGCATGGTCTGTAAGCCTATCTTTTTTTTGAAATTTCACTTCGATTTCTTAAAGAAAGATGTAAAAGACATCCTGAGGTTTAACATATCAAAAATTTAGAGAAAAATAACGAGAATAGATAGGTGAACTCGTGGTTTTTTGGAAGTAGTCAGATCTGGAAATTTCGGTATTGAAACAGAAGTTTTATCCGCCTATATTTAATCACCTAGAATGAATTTGACTTTTTTTTCTTCATTAAAAATATACCTTAGGATCTTGGCTACAACATAGTCGAATTTCATGAATTTTGAAGATCATTAGGGTATTTAATCGAAAATATTTCTTAAACCGTGTAATCTGACGCGTTTGGATTTAGTCAGTTTCAGTGCATGAGTCATATCATTTTTTATGAAGCTCTTTCGGCAAAGTGTTCTTCATAAAGTATATTTATTTATGTCTACCCTGCAACATATTCAAATTTCATAATTTTTTAAGTTTTTTTTGCCTATTTAACTGAAAATGTTTCGAAAACTGTGCAAGTTGAGTGGTCATAATAATGGTGCTGTGATGTTTGGTCTATACCGCATGATATGAGGGTCTTTTGGTGCAGTGTCCTGCACAAAATATCTGCCATTATGTCTTGACTATCACATGTTCGAATTTCAAAATTTTCGAAGGTCATTTGGGTATTTAATGGAAATATTTTCTAAAACTGTGCAAGCTGGATTGAGCGAATTTCAAATGCTGTAATTTATGATTATTCTGTTTTGGATGAGCCCTAGTAATTATATTGATTGAGGTGATTGAATCTTGCTGAGCATGTGATGATATTTGGCATTGCATATAGAATCAAATGCTGAATTTGACTTTGTTGCCATTACGTCATGTGCCATGTTCATTGTGAGACATAAATTCGTGAATATGAATTATGATGAATGAGGAAACTGTTAGACGTGGGACGATAATGCTCTAGGAGTGTCAGGATGCCCGAGATGGGGGGTACCGGATGCCTAGTTGTATTGTAATACATGCTCGGATGCCCTCGGGAGTTTTGAGATGCCCGGAATGGTTGGGTGCCGGAAGCCTCGGAGGTTTGTGCCTGGGGAATGCCTCGTGATGCCAGTTGGGATGCGAGATGCTCGGAATGTGGGGGTGCTGGATGTCCGGTGGTGTGTGCCGGAGTTTTTCTCGCGATGCCAGGTTGGGGTGCGAGTGATAAAATATGGGATGCAATTATTGATCCCGGGAAAGAAATATGTGGTGATCAAATTGAAAGATAAAAAGTGGAAATTGAATCATGCATGGTATGGTGACATGTATGCATGGTTGTATGATATGATGTATATGGGTGCATGGTTGTATGTGCACCTATGGCATAATGGTACGCGTACATGAGGCATGGTATATGTGTGGATGATTGGTGATGAGTGCATATGTGGATGTATGCACATATGGTATGATGACATATGCATGGCTGCAAGGTAAGTTATGCTTGGATGCATGAAAGATATATTGTATTGTGTGATGTATTGAGTAGTTTATGAGATCTTTTATTTGCTGAGTGATTGTACTCACCCCTTTGGGGATCAAAATTTCAGATTAGGAAGATGCCGCTTTCTCTGGTCACGCGGGGTACCTTTTATGGCCTCCCATTTGACGTGGAGGTGGAGTGTTCGGAGATTGATTGCGTTACCATCCCTGGTCTGACGTTTGTGCGAGTCAACGTGCTGGTCATGTACGATGTGGGCCTGGCTGGGGGCCTGGTCATTCAGGAGTTTTTGTCGGTCCACGTCCGCCAAGATGGAGTGATTCGGGAGATGTTGCCGCTACCACCACCCGACGCGCCAGGATGGGTGTGATGGCCGCGTGAGGAGTAGAGAGCTGACGTTTCTTTTTGAGAGTAGCCGACACTGATAGATGGAGAATGACATGTGATCGTTATAGGGGTTGAGATATCTTTTGGGTTATGGCCAGGTGGAGTTAAAAGTCTTGGCTTTTCTTTTTGGTTGTACCGACCTGAGAAATCCATCATGAAAATATATAAATAAAAGTGGTTTGGCTTCATCTTTTCTTATGGTGCATAGTTGGTGTGCATTGCATTATAGTTATTGGAGGGAGAGATGGTGAGACTCAATTATGCTTTCGCTAATAAGTTGTGCTGGGACCGTTTTTTTTTTTAAAAAAAAGAATGTCTAAGGACCTCAGTCCTTCTTTAAACCTCTTTTTATAAAAGACAAGTAACGGATATCTGACAAGAGAAAGCGATTGGCAAGCTGTGGTGACCCTAACGGATCGGGGGCCGGTCGAGGGGTGCCACAACTTTTATGACCCGTATCGCTATTAATCCCCACCCTTGATGCTTGTCTTGTAACACAACTATTCCTGATGCGCATTCTAATAATTGAAGATTGCCCAATTGAATTACCAAAAGCTTGCCTTGAAACATGAAGAACCTTTTTTTCTTGTTGCTGATGGCTCTCAAATAAAATGCCACTTTTCAGCTTTGCTCGAGTCATGTTGTTTGATGTAGAGCCAGAAAGTGTGGGTTTCGAGGAAAGCCTACTGCCACTTATGAATTGGGGTTTGAATACTATTGACTAATCAAAAGTTAGAATTTTAGCAATTTGTTTTTGTGGGGAAGTGTTGGAAGAGAAAAATTGTATGCTATTATGAAATTGTCAAATATGAATTGACGGTTTACACTCGTTTGTACTCATTTGTTTATATTCTTTATTCGGATTGGTTGATGGTTGATCTTGTTTGTTTGTGTCTTTTAAATTTGTTCATGTCACTTTACTAGTAGATGAGTTCATCAAAAGAAAAGGCATTTTGGAGCTTAGAAGAAGTAGAAAGTTTTCGTAAGTTGTGCATCAAACAAATTGACAAAGGCAATTGTCCTGCAAACAAGAAAAGAGATGGATGGATAGTCATAATTAGTAAGTTTGACGAGCTAACGGGCAAAAAGTATGATAAACAAAAAATGAAGAGTGAGTGGGATAACCTCAAGGAAGAATGGAAAAGATGGAGGTCATTGCTTTACAATAAAACTGGACTAGAAAAGGATTCAAGGAAGAAAACCATTGATGTGAGTGACGAATGGTGGGAGAGTAAAATTCAAGTTTTCCTCACTTCTTTTTTTACTTTCATGTTAAGCTCACCTTTAATGATACAACTTATGCAAAGTTTAAGGCTTTTAGGATGAAAAGCATACATCTTGATCTTAAAGTAAAGTTAGATATGATGTTCAGAAATACAGTTGCTATTGGAGGAATCACATGGAATCTTGCATAAGGTTTATGTGTTGATAATGATGTAGAGACGACATAACCTGATATCAATGATGTTGTAGGGTCTACTGATGAAAACTTGAAGGATCATGTGGATGAAACAATTGTTGAACCAACTGGAACTCAAACTCATAAGAGAGCCACATAGACTTCAAAGATGCAAGCTCGAGGAAAGAAAGAAAAGAAATTGAGCACAAGAGAGGAGCTCAGAACACAAATTAACAGGCTGCTTATAATTGTTGAGAGTAGGAGCACTACTAGTGTTGCATCCAAAGAAACCAGTTTAGTCGGTCCTTATGAGGACCTCATAGAGATATTGGATTCCATGCCTGAGATTGTGGAAGACAAAGACTTGTACTTTTTTGCAATTTCTCATTTAAAGGAAAAGATAGACAATAGGCAAGTTTTCATGAGCTTAAAGGATGATTCAAATAAAGTAAAGTATCTCAAATATGAGTTGAGAAAAGAATCAAGTCTTCGTAGATAGGATGTTAGCATCTTACTGTTTTCATCTTTGAAGCTTAGTCATTTAACTTTGTTTCTATCTATGGATCTTTATTTGCAGTCCTTGTGAACCTAATTTCAATTAATGTTTGATGTTAGAATTGTTTTCATTTGGTATTCTCTTAATGTGATAGTTTGCATATATGCGGTGGTTAATACATTGTTTCTCTTTATATTTTGTTACTTGAAGCAGTTATGGATGATTCACATACAGGGGAAAATCATGAGCAAGAAGAAAATGAATTATGGGATCTTATCTCAGTCATTCAAGCTGCAATTCTTTATCAAGTGACCAACATTTGCAAACAACCTTATATGACCTCAACATATATAGGTTATGTTGATTGGCAAAGATGCTAATCCGATAAGGTGCTACAATATGTTTAAAATGCATAAGATTGTATTTAACAATTTAACACATGATTTAGTAACACGTTATGGCTTCGAGGATCTAGGAATATCGATGTTAGAGAAATGGTTAGTATGTTTCTTCGTATTCTAGAACATGGTATAGGTAATAGATTAGCACAAAAGTGTTTTCAACTCTCCAGGGAAACCATAAGTAGGCACTTCAGCTTAGTTTGAGATAAAGTATGTGATATGGGAAAAGATTTGATCAAACCAACTAATCCACAATATAGAAAAGTTTTAGAGAAGATCAAGAAAGAGCGATGATTTTATCCATATTTTAAGCATTGTATTGGAGCTATTGATGGTACACATATTCCAGCGGTTGTACTTATGTTTGATCAAATTCGTTTCATTGGTCGAAAACGAACAACTACTCAAAACGTGTTAGTCATATGTAATTTTAATATGTAATTTGTCTATGTTTGGGCCGGTTGGGAGGGACAAGCTTATGATACCCGTATCTTTTATGAAGTTATTGGAAGACGTGACGTACATTTTCCCCATCCTCCTCCAGGTATGTTATTCAATAGTTTAGATACATCCATATATCTAATTAGCATGTTTACGTGATGAAATAGCCATAAGTTTGCAAAGTCGTTGAGGTTTGTAATACTAAGTATAATGTATTTCTTTTTTCCGGATATATATGACCATGTTTACTATCATGAAATGATTCTTTCTAGTCAAATTTGTATGAGAGGAACTTGGTTTTATTTTTCTTAAAGAGGACCTCCCTTTTTATATGCGATGCTTACTCAAAAAAATTAGCATCCACGATCGGTCACTTCACCATCCACCGAATAAGTTCACCTTTTTTTTTCTATATCAATTTTATCTTCTGACAATCAATAGTCCAACTTTTTTATCAATATACTAGTATGATCATTAATTAACGAAGATGATTAATACTACAATAATTAAAAAAAATTATTCAAAGTTGAAAAGAAACCTAAAAGAACCCTAAGCCAAAAGTTGAGCTTTGCTTCTGATCTATAATCAAAGTCTTTTAATATAATTTTTAATTAAATTTACTAATATGTATCTTTTACAGTACTCTCAACATGAAAATGTAAAATGTTATATAGTCATTGTTTCTTTTTTGCAATTTTAAAAATACTAAAACTAAAAAACTTAATTTGGTCACACCAAAGGGCTATTCAAATAGATGTTTATTAAATAGTCTAGTATTTCCCTAAAGCACTTTTTAATTATAGTTTACCAAACAATCTTGCATTTCCTTAAAGCTCTTTGGGCTAAAGGCCTTTGCATTTGGGAAAAGGCTGAACCAAATGAGGCCATAGCTTAGAGATTGAATTTGGAACGCAAGACTCAATCATAAATAGAGTTTGGAAGATGGAAGGATTTTCTTCCCTTTCTTTGCCAAACTTGATGGCAATAGTGCCATCCTCTTTCCTCACAAATTCAGAATTTGAGGACTGGAGAGGCTTATTGTCCTGGTATAACTTCTCATAGCCGGTAATTCAATTCTTTGGAAGAAGCTTGGCCAACTTTTCTTTGGGGATCTATTTGAGGACATGGATGCATGAAGCCTAATCATTTTGCATGGAGATGAACAGAGCACCTTCATTTCCATTTTGGAAATTGAGATCAAGAGCATGATTCTACACTCTGTATACCATCTAATAGTGAAGGGTTGCTACAATGGAATCAATAGTCTGAGGTGCTCTAGTAAGTTGAATTTAAACCTTCAGGAAAAAAACCAGATGTGAATTTGAAAGGGCAACATTAAAGTTTGGATACAAGTTTAAAAGATTATGCCAACATTCAAAGTGGTCTAGATAGTGCTGGTATAAACATGTTGGTATTCTAGGAACTAAGTGTCCAATAGGGCCATTCTGGCCGCAACTAGCAAGCCTTTGTGGCCATAAAAGGTGAGTGCAAGACAGACAACTCGATAATGGATATGAGAATGTGATATCCGGATTTCGCCGGACCTCGCATACGTAACGGTCTGTAATGCGTCGACAAGTTGTAGTTGGACTACATTGCCGGCACTACTTGTGGCTGCCATTTCGTCGCCACCATCACCGTACTAAAATATCACTCTTCATCACGTCCTTGCGACATCACATTATTTAAATTTTCTTCACGCAACATCACACGCAAGACCAAGGTTCATTCCACATAGCACGTCGCCAAGTTGTCTCCCATGCGGACTTCCGCCGTCCCTCATGCGGACGTGCACAAGGCTAGAGGACCGAAAGTCCTTCAGTCCATGTTCATGCAAAAATAAAGAACCGACAGTCACGTCTCCCTCTCCGTTCAACCGCTTAACCAGCAGGAAATTTGACCAAGTAGCCACGTTACCCTCCTTCGGTGGCCAGCAAAGGAAGCCCTTAGAGTGTTTTGCAGCCACGTACGTGCATGGATTTTTGCAAGCAGATTTGTGCAGCAAAGGGAGAGGGAAGAGACTGCCCCTCCGTTCGTGTGCTGCTAACGCCACTCGAGTCCGCCGTCGCCAAGCCGCGTCCGAGACCCCGAGTTCTCCGTTTTGCTTGTTGTGGTTGCGTTGGACTTAAGGCAAGTGAGAGTCCATTGATCTACACTTTGCTTGCTGTGGTTGTGTGTCAAGTGTAGTGGATGTTGGAGATGCTTGAGTTGTGATGCTGGATGTTGGAATTTCGAAAGTATAGGAGTAGTTCTTCAAGTTAGTAAACTGTTTTATGGAAAAACAGATTGACTTTTGGCGACTCCGTGAATTTTCTGTAATTATCTAACCGAAATTTGACTTTGTGTCCTCAATGAAAGTTGTAGATGACATATTGAGGAGTAACATACTAAAATTTGAGAAGAAATGGACAAGTATTGGTTGGTGAAACGATTTTTCTCTGAAATTGTTAAATATGGAAATCGTTACCGAGGGTTAGGGAGAGTTATGGTGATTTTAGCTTTTGATCTATCATGAATCAAACTTTGAGTTCTTCACAACAATTTTACCTCTAGGTTTTTTCTATAACATATCAAATTTTCAGAATTTTCTGAGTTGATTTAGGGGTTATACCAAATTTGTGAATAAAACTGTGCAATGGTGATGTTTGAAATTTTAAGGCTGTGATGCATGGACCATAGCGACTCGTATGAAGTTCTTTTGACTTGGTGTTCTTCATGAAACATTTTTCTCTAGATCTCTTTTATAACATGTTAAATTTTCAGAATTTATTAAGATCGTTGACTAATTTTTCCAGAATTTTAATTAAAGAAGTGCATTATGTTTTATCCGAAAATTGTTTTATTTTCAAGAACAAATGAATTGCTCTATGAGATGTGATATCTTGGGTTGTTATTTATACAGCATATGTGGTGACATTTAGCATATCATATGACATCAAAAGTTGATTGAAACCTTTGACATTGTTGCATCAAATGCTATTTTGAAAGTGAGACATATATGTGAATATACATTGTGACATGATGATACTAGCATTGGCATATCATGCAATATTGAGATGTGATGAGACTCAAGAGACATTTTGTCAATTTAATTGAAAAGTGTTTTTCTGAAATTAAGATGTAAATTGTTACCGTTGGACCCCCGGGTCAACGATGCCCCAGGAGTCGGGATGCCCAAAGGTTCGAATGAGTCGATGCCCTTTGGATGCTTGGTTGTATTTTGAGTACATGCCCAAAGGATTTTCCCCAGGAGTTTCAGGATGCCCAATGGTATATCGGTGCGTAATTCCAAGGGATGCCTGGTGGTATCTCGGTACATAATTCTGGAAGGTAAGGGTAACCATTTTCCTGGCGAGCCCCGGCAATTCCTCGTGATGCCAGGTGGGATGCGAGATGCCCAGAGGTGTGTGCTAGATGCTCAGAGGTGTGTGCCGGAGGTCTCGCCATGCCAGGACTGGATGCGAAAGCTCGGAGGGATGCAAACACTGGTCCCTGGGAAAATGAGACTCTTTCGAATATTAAAATGGGAAATAAATCATATGCATGTGTGTGCATATGGCATGGTACATGAATTGTCCATGAGTTTTGAGTTGGTAATATTTGGCATTGAAAATGTGGTTATTAGGGCATGGAATAAACCTTATGGATACATATGCATGGTTGCATAGATGATATGTACATTTCACATGAAATCTTGGTTGTCTTGCTTGTTGCATTGTGTAGTTTGATGGATCTTTTACTGCTAAGTGGTTGTACTCACCCATTTTGGGGACTAACATTTCAGATTAGACAAGATATCTCTGCTGCCACTGCCATCGGTAGATGGATCGAGTGGTTGGATATGACCACGAGGAGGAGGATAGCAAAGGAAAGAACTTTTGGACGCCGACACTGATCGATGGACTTTTAGTATACGACTGTTGGACAAGATGTCAGTCATCTTTTGAAGTATAGCCGAGTATAGAAGACTTGGTATTTGATGTATCGACTAAAGATGCCCATTTGCTTTATGTAAATAAAGGTGTTCGGCTTTAACTTATAAAATGTTTAGTAGGTGTGCATCGTTTTCTAAATATAGGGAAGGGAGTTGATGGATGTGCTTCCACCATATAAATTGCACAGGGACCGATCTAAAAAATGTAAACCCCCAGGATTTATGAATTATAATGAAATTCCTTGGTATCAGAGTATTATATTATCAGGTCAAGTGAAAGGTAAGCGAACTGTGGTGACCCTAATGGTTTGAGGGCCGTCGATGGGTGCCACATGTAATGATATCAGAGCTATGGTATATTTGGAGTGATAAGGTGCCTCAGATGGAAATGAGTATAGAATGATGCACACAATAGGGTACTAACCAAGAGTAGTTCACTAACTTCAAACAACGGGTGATGGGTATTCACTCGTAGATCCTTGATAACTAGTGTGATGTTGCTTTTTTGTGTCAGTAACATTCTATGTTACTTATGTGACTTTAGTAATAACCTTAATTAATGATCTGACTAGTGACACCGAGTTGCAAATTATTCCTGAGCCGAATGCTTGGAAAACTGCAGGGAAATCATGGTACGAACTGGGAGTTCTCATCCATCAAGGGCTGAACCCTCTACTTCAAGGGCTGAACCACAGATGGAAGATATCCTGCAGGCATTGGCCAATATAGGAAATTTGATGGAAAGGCAAGCACAGCAACAACCTGGAACAGAATGTTGCCCTCAAGGACTGGTGGAACAATTCCTAAAGTTGAAACCACCTAAGTTTAGTGAAATTGGAGGTCTTAAGGAGGCAGAACAATGGATTGATGGGATGGAACGGATCTTCCGGTCGTGGAACTGTAATGATACTGAAAAGATAACCTTGGCAGAGTACCAATTGGAGGGAAATGCAAAATTTTGGTGGAGGGCTTCTAAGGATACAATCTTTCCACTAGGTACTAACATAAACTTGGATGAGTTTGTTAGAGCTTTCAATAGAAAGCATTTCTGTGATTGTGCTAGAGATAAGAAAGTCACAGAATTTGTTTAGTTAGAACAAAGGGAGCTGACAGTAGACTAGTATGAAGCAAAATTTTCTGAATTGTCTAGGTATGCTCCCAGGTTAGTTGAGGATCGAGAAGAAAAGGCTAAGAGATTCCTGAAGGGGCTAAGGACTGACATTAGGAAACAACTAGTGCCTTTAAATATAAGGGATTATAATGAAATTTATGAAAGGGCATAGTTGGTGGAAGAGGAGTTAATGAGGGAACAACCAGAATCTGGAAAGTAGTCGACCTTTAGTAATGTTAGACAAGGTAAGAGACCCTATCCTGGTCAAGGATAGCCTTGGGAATCTAAGAAATACTTCGGAAATTTTAGAAGAGCTTGGAGTGGCCCGACTTTTGGGAAAGCACCCTACCAGGGTAATTTTTGCCAGAGGTGCGGTAGACAAGATGGGCCAAGACCTTGTAATAACCAACTGAGATGTAATGGATGTGGGCAAATAGGACACTTTAAGAGAAATTGTCCAAGCGATGGGTTGCAGCTGAATGTCAGCTTGGTGCGACAAGTGCAACAACGTACTGCAGGACCAAATCCACCAGGGAATCCACAAAGACCACCAGCACAAGGACGGATATATGCGGTCACTCAAGAGGAAGCAGAAGCTTTCGAAAATGTTATCTCAGGTACGATTTCTATAGATGGATAAGAAGGCATATGCGTTATTTGATATGAGTGACAAGCATTCATTCATGTATGAAAAATATAGATGATTGTGAGAAATAGGAACAAATCTTTAGATATGCCTCTTCGTATTTCTACATCACCGAAGGACATGTAGTTATCTACGTTAGCATGTGAGATGTGTGAGATAACCCTAAGGGAATGAGATCTGGAAATGGACTTGGTAGTGATAGTTATGTATGACTTTGGCGTCATCATAGGAATGAACTAACTCCGTAAGCAATGGACTAGGATGGATGATCTCCTGAGATAGTACTTACCCATGCGCTAAGAAGAAAACCGTGAGGCTTAGTATGGGATAGGCCAAGCGGATAATATCTCTGTAAGTGAGTTCCTATTGAAACGAGACCCTCCAGTAGATGTGTAATTTGGGTTCGAACTAGGCGAAAGATGGTATACCTGTAACGACCCGGTCCGATGAGGGCGGGGAGTGGACGCCGAGGCCAGAGTGCCTGAACAAGGAGCGGTTCCTAGCAGGCTTCTAGGATAGCAAAAGGGGGCAGGAATGAACCAAACTATGAACTGAACTGGGAAGGTAATGTTTCTGGGATAATTCTATCATAGTGGCGCAGCGGAAGCATGGTTAAGCTTGTAGAACTCTTGTTTATGAAAAAGAAGGATGGGTCGATACATTTGTGCATTGACTACAGGCAATTGAATTGGATGACCTATTTGACCAACTACAAGGAAGTTCGGTCTTTTCTAAAATTGACTTGAGATCAGGATATCAGTTAAGGATTAAAAAAGAAGACATCCCTAAGACCATATTTAGTACTCGCTATAGACACTATGAGTTCCTAGTTATGCTATTTGGATTGACGAATGCCTTAGCTACATTCATGGATTTAATAAATAGGATATTTAAGCCTTATTTGGATCAAATTGTGATTGTCTTCATTTGATGATATCCTGATATATTCTAAAGGACTCGGAGAACATGCACAGCATTGAAGCATAGTGCTGCAAACAAAGCTTAAGAAGTGAATTATGGAGAGTGAGTTATGAATTTGAGGATTAAGTTATGATCATTTGAGCTAAGTAGCGACTTCCTATTAAAAGATCTCATTGGAAGTCTTGATGCATTACATTGAAGCATTTAGTATGTATAGAATGATCTTGGAAGTCATGAGTTTGAGTGGTCATATGAGACATGAAATTACTTGTGGTTTATATGACAGAATAATAGGTTTAATTGATGGAGGACAACTTTTAATTTTTGGTGATGATCTCAGTTTAAAAAGGTTATGTGGAATTAGTGGATATGATCAATTGTGGTTATACTCTTTCCAAGGTGAAATGGTGAGAGTTCAAGTTGTGGATTTGACGAGTGATTCGTCCAAGTGATGATCCTTTAGGATGAGACGTGAGATATACTCCATGGAAACTAGACGAGTTCTTATCCTGGTAGATTGTCGATCTTTGAATTGAATAAGTCTTGGTGAACTATCAATATTTGAACCGAATGAATGATGCTATATTTTAGGCTTGAATTCATGTTGCGGTGAAGGCGTAGTGAATGTCTCTATTGGACTGTACCAGATGAGTTGATTTTGATGGTTCTAGGCTTGAATTGATGGTGACAAAGGTATAGGAATAATTCGGCTAAATGGTGCGTTCGATTGAGACCGTTAGATATACCAGAATGGAAATGAGACCATGTGACGATGGATTTCATGCAAGGCTTACCAAGGACATTAAGTGGTCACGATTCTATCTGGGTGATAGTAGATCTCTTGACTAAGTCTGCCCATTTCCTAGTAGTTCGCGTAGATTATCCGAAGGATAAAATTGCCGATATACGTGTAAGCCAAATAGTACACTTACATGGTGTTCGTGTAACTATCACGTCTGATCGAGATCTAGGATTTACTTCCACCTTTGGCGAAGTCTTCAAACCGCCTTAGGGACGAAGCTCCCATTTAGTACTGCTTTTCATCCATAGACGGATGGACAAACGAAAAGAGTGATCCAAGCATTAGAGGACATGTTAAGAGCTTGCATCTTTGACTTTAAAGGAAAAGTCGGGATGAAAAGTTATACGTAGTAGAATTTGTGTATAACAATAGCTTTTAGAAAAGTATAGGCATGGCTGAGGAAGTATCAGCCAAACCCTGGACATATACTCGATCATGAAGCCATCAAAGTGGATGAGAAAGTGAGATACTTGGAAGAGCCGATCTGAGTATTGGATTGAAAGGAACAAGTCCTTCGGACAAAGAAAATCCCACTAGTTGAGATATTATGGCGACATCACTACAGGGAGGAAGCCACAAAAGAAGGTGAAAGAGAAATGAGGGAAAGATACCCTCATTTATTTATGGAGACATGAGTGATGTCCAATTTCGAGGATGAAATTCTCTAAGGAGGGGAGAATTGTGGCATCCGGAAATTTTGACAACCCTCGGACATGTGACGGCCCTGACTGATCGACGGAGGTATCGTTGGACTGTGTCATCGGTCTCATGTATGGAGATTATTTTGTTACCACCATCTGGCCGATGAGTCACGATTAGAAGTGGTTCGACCGTGAGCGAGTTGTAACCTTGTTTCTATGTACTATTACTAGTGAGACCGAGGCTCATTCTAAGTGATGTGTCGACAAGATTACTTATTATTTAGACTTTATCTGTTTTTATTAAGTACGTACCCTAGGCGAAGGAGCCGAGAGACTCCATTTTATGTTCAACCAGCCCGTGCTGCTCGAAGACCCCATTTCCCCGGCTGTGTGTTCACGTTATCCATTTTCCATGCACGTTCGTGGAAATTTCATGTAGCTGGTCAACTATGGAAGGTGGATGTTAACAAAGAGCCACGTAGCTCTTTCTACGTTGGACAACAAAAAGAGAGAGAGAGAGAGAGAGAGAGAAAGAATACGGTTGGCTGAGGACACGTCCCTTGCATGGAAGAGAAAAGTGGCATGCATCCAAGAAGGAGATCTCCATTGCTGGACATGTATAATCTAGCTGCCACTCACCCAATTAGCCACCGAAAACCCCCCTTTTTGTTGACTGGTTTTCAACAAAACAAGTGACCAGAGAAGCAAGGCCAGAGGAGGCCACGTTGCTTCGTGTGGAGCAACCGGCGAAGGCCAAGAAAACCCAGTTTGAGACACGCTTCCTCCACCTGTCCTCCACGCATGCATCCACCGAAACCCCTACATGCAAGAAGTCATCATTAGCTTCATTGACATTTAGAGGGAAGAAAATAAGGCTCGGTTTTGAGAGAAGAAAGGGATTAACCGAGCAGATTTGTGTAGCGAAGGGAGAGGGAAGAGACTACCCCTCCGTTCGTGCACTACTGACGCCGCTCGAGTCCGCCGTCACCAAGCTGCGTCCGAGACCCCGAGTTCTCCATTTTGCTTGCTGTGGTTGCGTTGGACTTAAGGCAAGTGAGAGTCCATTGATCTACACTTTGCTTGCTGTGGTTGTGTGTGAAGTGTAGTGGATGTTGGAGATGCTTGAGTTGTGATGCTAGATGTTGGAATTTCGAAAGTATAGGAGTAGTTCTTCAAGTTAGTAAACTGTTTCATGGAAAAACAGATTGACTTTTGGCGACTCCGTGAATTTTCTGTAATTATCTAGCCAAAATTTGAATTCGTGTCCTCGATGAAAGTTGTAGATGACATCTTGAGGAGTAACATACTAAAATTTGAGAAGAAACGGACGAGTATTGGTTGGTGAAACGATTTTTCTCTGAAATTGTTAAATATGGAAATCGTTACCGAGGGTTAAGGAGAGTTATGACGATTTTAGCCTTTGATCTATCATGAATCAGACTTCGAGTCCTTCACAAAAATTTTACCTCTAGGTTTTTTCTATAACATATCAAATTTTCAGAATTTTCTAAGTTGATTTAGGGGTTATACTAAATTTGTGAATAAAACTGTGCAATGGTGATGTTTGAAATTTTAAGGCTGTGATGCATGGACCATAGCGACTCGTACGAAGTTCTTTTGACTTATTGTTTTTCATGAAACCTTTTTCTCTAGATCTCGTTTATAACATGTTAAATTTTCAAAATTTATTAAGATCATTTACTAATTTTTCCAGAATTTTAATTAAAGAAGTGCATTCCGTTTTTTATCCGAAAATTGTTTTATTTTCAAGAACAAATGAATTACTCTATGAGATGTGATATCTTGGGTTGTTATTTATACAGCATATGTGGTGACAATTAGCATATCATATGACATCAAAAGTTGATTGAAACCTTTGACATTATTGCATCAAATGCTATTTTGAAAGTGAGACATATATGTGAATATACATTGTAACATGATGATACTAGCATTGGCATATCATGCAATATTGAGATGTGATGAGACTCAAGAGACATTTTGTCAATTTAATGGAAAAGTGTTTTTCTGAAATTAAGATGTAAATTGTTACTGTTGGACCCTCCGGTCAACTATGCCCCGGGAGTCGGGATGCCCAAAGGTTCGAATGAGTCGATGCCCTTTGGATGCCTGGTTGTATTTTTAATACATGCCCAGAGGATTTTCCCCAGGAGTTTTGGGATGCTCGATGGTATATCGCTATGTAATTCCATGGGATGCCTGGTGGTATGTCGGTACATAATTCTGGAAGGCAGGGGTAACCATTTTCATGGCGAGCCTCGGCGATTCCTCGTGATGCCAGGTGGGATGCGAGATACCCAGAGGTGTGTGCTGGATGCTCGAAGGTGTGTGCTGGAGGTCTCGCCATGCCAGGACTGGATGCGAAAGCTCGGAGGGATGCAAACACTAGTCCCCGAAAAAATGAGACTCTTTTGAATATTAAAATGGGAAATAAATCATGTGCATGTGTGTGCATATGGCATGGTACATGAATTGTCCATGAGTTTTGAGTTGGTAATATTTGGCATTGAAAATGTGGTTATTAGGGCATGGAATAAACCTTATGGATACATATGCATGGTTGCATAGATGATATGTACATTTCACATGAAATCTTGGTTGTCTTGCTTGTTGCATTGTGTAGTTTGATGGATCTTTTACTACTGAGTGATTGTACTCACCCATTTTGGGGAGTAATATTTCAGACTAGACAAGATACCTCTGCCGCCACTGCCACCGGTAGATGGATCGAGTGGTTGGATATGACCGCGAGGAGGAGGATAGCAAAGGAATGAACTTTTGGACGTCGATACTGATCGATGGACTTTTAGTATATGACTATTGGAAAAGATGTCGGCCATCTTTTGAAGTATAGTGAGTATAGAAGACCTTGGCATTTTGATGTACCGACTAAAGATGTCCATTTGCTTTATGTAAATAAAGGTGTTCGGCTTTAACTTATAAAATGGTTAGTAGGTGTGCATCGTTTTCTAAATATAGGGAAGGGAGTTGATGGATGTGCTTCAACCATTTAAATTGCGCAGGGACCAATCTAAAAGATGTAAACCCCTAGGATTTATGAATTATAATGAAATTCCTTGATGTCAGAGTATTATATTATCAAGTCAAGTGAAAGGTAAGGGGATTGTGGCGACCCTAATGGTTCGGGGGCCATCGAGGGTGCCACAACAAATCTTTAGGAACAACATATCAAAATTTGAGAACAAATGGAGAAGGTTCGAGTAGTGAAATGATCTTTCTTCTGTAGGTACTCACTTTGGAAAGTTGCTGCAGAATTTTAAGAAAGAAGACAACAAATTGCTGCTCTTAATATATTGAGATATAGACTTAGGTTTCTGTACAGAAAATGTTAATCTATGTTTCTTCTACAACATATTAAAATTTCGTAACCTTCCGATAAGTTAAGATGTACTTTCTATGTCTATGTTTGAAACTGCCCATATTAGCTCATATACTGCCTTGATCCAAGAATGTGCATTAGTTGTTGTGTATTTTGTACCTGACTTTCATGACATATATGTAATCTAATGATCTCATGAAGTGGTTAGTTCGAGCATGAGCATGTCTCTTCCATCATTTGAAGTAAAGTCATTATATAGTTACCAAGAGTGACATGCGCATGCAATGAATGTGATGCGTTGCGCTTGATTATGGGATAAAATTGTTAGGCAATCTCAAATCTACACCCCATCCCCCCCTTTTTGTTAGCATTAAAAAGGTAGAGACAAAAAGAGAATTGAAGAGAATTAAGATTGTTTTGGAACGCGAACAAGCTGGAAATCTCCCATCGATTGGACAATCTCTTCCAGCTTTTTCAAATCCTCCTTCAGTTGCGCCACTTCTTCACCCTTGGTAGTTGCTTGAATTTGAAGATTAAGGGCTTGAATTTGATCATGCAAAGAAACTAAAGAGGCTTGACTGGCATTCTGCATATTCTAAACTTCACATCCCATGGCATAAATCTGGCCTCGCATCTCCATAAGAACTTCAAGCAATCTTCAAAAGTCTGCGGAGTTGTCAATCTAAGTGCTTGCTTCTGCATGATCAATTTGAGGAGTATTGGTAGATGATGGCATTTCAGCATGAGCACCTAGATTTGGAGATGAAACCTCATGACCTTCCTCAGGAAATTGAGAGGCATATACATCTTCTGGATCTGCAGGTGAATGGCTAACATCTTCACTAGTAAAAGCAATTGAAGAGGTACATCTTTTTTCAGCAGCTCCCCCTATTTCAGTGCCTTCAGGCGGAGAGAAGTACTCTTCATGCTCTATCTCTTATTGTTCTCCTCTGCCCTCTTCTTCTGTAGTTCTTTCTACCTCTGCTTCTTTTCTCATTTTCGCTGTCTCTTCTCTGTCTTGATCCTCTCTCTCCTCTGTCTTTGGAACAAAACGTTGTAAGCTTCTTAATGCAAGAGCAAAAATGGTGACATCTTCCTCATTTTCTTCATCCTGCAAGATGAGTGCTCTTCTTTTCTTGGATGAAGCTATCATGGGCTCCTTCCCTTTTCATTTTGCAGCTATAGAAACTTGATGAGTCTTGATGGGGGTTTTCTCCTTGAATCGCTCTAAAGCCTTGTTCAGCTCTTTCAGACGCATTTTGGAAATCATCTTTAGTCCCACCACCATTTGATCACAGGTTCGTACACACATAATCTTGGGAGGCTGAATATTCAAATGTTTGAATAACTTAGTAACAAGTGCCGAGTAAGGAAGTTGGCCCTTGTCTTTCACCATCGATCTATACATGTGAAACATGATAGTGTGTGGTAGAGAGAACTTTTTGCCAACGTTGATAGCATACATCAGCCTTGCTTTTGAGTTGGAGACATTAGTCTTCGAAGTCGATTTGGGTCTAAGGTAATTGATCACAATCTTGTGAAGCAAAATATTTGAGGCATTCATTTTCAAGTACGAAATTCGTCCTTCCGCCATTCCATCCCAAACAAGCTCTACCGTCGCATGACCAACAGACATACTAATTGATTGGAATACCCCTCTCTCTACTCCAATCACATCAGCCAATGTGTCCATATCAACTACATAGTCCTGATCTCGAACATTGAAAGAGAATCTATTCGCATCCAAGAAACTTAGATTAGAATAGAAATACGCAATAAGTTCTGGATAAGCCACTATTGTCTTAGAACAAAATCGTTCAAGTTGAAGTAAGGTGAATTTCTCTCACAACTTCACGTTTAGAGAATCAAGAAAATCAAAGTCCACACTTCTTGGGTTGATCACCCTCGCTTTAGCAACTTAAAGTAAAGTCACTTGTTATCCTCAAAGCGAAACAAATCTGTCCTTTTATTTCGAATATTCGCCACAACACCCATTCTAGGCTTAAAATGAGTGTACATCTTGTCATCATCATTTCCATTGGGTTGACTAAGACCTCTAACACGTGGATCGCTTGGAATATTCGCAAAGGCTCTTTCTACTAACCCCGCAGGAGCAACTCCCAATCGTTCCATCATTCGCAAAAAGTGGGTTTCATTTCGATACCCTTTCTCTTTCAAAAATTCATCAATAAAGTTCAAGGGAGTACCTCCCTCCTTTAAGATAGAGTAAAGCTTAAAGGTAAAGGTAGGCTTTTGAGTTCTTACAGGTTCTGCATCTTCAATAATTTCTTCTTCCGCTCGATGATGAATATCCTGAGGTCTAGCTTGAGGAGAATGACGCAATTGAGAATGTTGTGGACTCTATTGCTATCTTGGAGATTCTTCTTCCTTGATGAGGTCAAAATGCGTAGGACCCCACGCATATGTTGTGGTCCCCTGTTCGCAAGCCTTGAAGACTTTCTTTGGAAAGACATTCTCACAGTCTTTGAGAGATTCCAAACTCGTTTTGCAAGAAAGATGAAAACTTTGAAGATTAAACTAGAGAGTAAAAGAGAGAAGGTGATGTTCTGTGCTTTCTAGGGTTTTGTGAGTAAAGCAGAAGAAAAGAAACAATATATAAAGCAATCGAAGTGAAGTATACAAAACATTGTAAAAGGAAAAATAGAAAATACCTTTTCAAAAAATAACTGCCTTTTTGAAAATAGATAACTGTAAAAATAACTCATTTTTTTTCCGAAAAGGAATGATTACAAAATTTGGAAAGATAACATCAATTAATTGCAGATTAATAGACATTCGTACCTTTTCGAGATTTTTATCTAAGAGATAAAAAGGAAATAACTTACAGTCAAAAGACTTGATCTTCTAAGTCTGAGTATCCTTAGACTTTTATCCTTGAGTCTGAGCTTCTTTAGACTTTAATATATTAAGTCTGGAACGAATAGACTCAAATTGACTTTTCTCCAGTAGCTGTAAAAATGTCCGCTAGTTGATTCTTTGAGTCAATGAATTGAATCAAGACTTCTCCATTTTAAACATGGTCTCTAATAAAATGATATCGAATCTCTATATGCTTTGCTCTTGAATGAAGAATTGGATTCTTGGTGAGATTAATCATGCTGGTGTTGTCACATTTGATCTCAATGCATGAGTCTTCGATTCCAAAGTCTCTTAGCTATTGTTTTATCCACAAGATTTGAGAACAACAATTTCAAAGAGCCACATATTCTGCTTCTGCTGTTGAAAGAGCTACTGTACTTTGCTTCCTTAAAAACCAAGATACTATCATATTACCAAGTAATTGACAAGTGCCCGAGGTGCTCTTTCTATTAATTCTGCATCCAACTAGGTCTACATCTGAGTATCCAAGGAGAGTAAAGTCTCATTCTTTAGGATACTAGAGACCCAAATTAGAGGTTGTTGCAACATATTTGATGATGTGTTTCGCAGCACTTAAATGAGATTCTTTGGGATCTGATTGAAATCTGGCACAAATACAAACACTAAACAAAATGTCAGGTCTAAAAGCAATAAAATAAAGAAGTGAACCAATGATACTCCGTATAGCTTCGGTCAACTTTTTTCTTCTTCATCTTTGTATAGCTTTGAGGAACTTGACATTAGTATATCAGTCTTTTTGCAATTCTCTAAACCGAACTTTTTAACAAGTTCTTTAGCATATTTTTCTTGGTGAATGAAAGTTCCTTCCTTCAATTGTTTTACTTGAAGTCCGAGAAAGAATGATAGTTCACCCATCATGCTCATTTCAAATTCATCCTGCATAGACTTAGAGAATTTCTTGCATAGATTTTCATTAGGTGATCCAAAAATAATATTATCAATATAGATTTGAACAAGTAAAAAGTTTTTGCTTTCTCTTTTGATAAATAAGGTAGTGTCTACTTTACCTTTAACAAAGCCATTTTTGATTAAAAACTTACTTAACCTGTCATACCAAGCTCAAGGAGCTTGCTTTAAACCATATAGTGCATTTTTAAGTCTGAATACAGAGTCTGGTTTCCTTGGGTCTTCAAAACTGGGATATTGTTCCACATAGACTTCCTTTTGGATAAAACCATTCAGGAATATACTTTAGACGTCCATTTGGAATAACCTGAAATTCTTATAACAAGCAAAAGAAAGTAATAATCTAATTGTTTCTAATCTTGCTACTAGTGCGTAAGTCTCATCATAGTCTATCCCTTATTCTTGTGTGTATCCTTTGGCCACGAGTCTTGCTTTGTTCCTTATGACTTTTCCTTTCTTGTTCATCTTGTTCCTGAAAACCCATTTAGCTCCAATAATAGATTTACCTTTTGGTTTAGGAGTCAATTCCCAAACATCATTGATACTGAATTGCTTGAGTTCTTCTTGCATAGCTTCAATCTAGCTTTCATCAGTTAAAACTTCTTTTATGCTTTTGGGTTTTATTTCAAAAATAAGAGCCACAACGCTAGACTCTTCTCTCCTTTTGGATCTTGTGTGAATCCCTTCATCAATGTCACCAATAATGAGTTTTATGGGATGACTAGACTTGTGCTTCCAGTTGCTGGTTGGTTTGACAGACTATTGATCTTTTTCTTCTTTTGATTCTACAACGATCATTCATTGTTAATCTTCTGAAGTCTAAGCTATTTCTGGGGATTTAGACTTTATAGAGTCTGGAACAGATTCAGATTCTTCAGGTTGAGTTTGGATCGAATGATTTTGAATAAAGTCTTGAAATTTGACATTCATCGATTCCTCCACAGATTGAGTCTTTTTGTTGTATACTTTATAAGTTTTGCTGGTGGTTGAATATCCAAGGAAGATACTTTCATCTAACTTTTCTTCAAACTTACCAATTCGATCATTTGCATTTTTTAATTTTTTTTTCTTACAAACACATGAAAATAGGAAACGATTGGCTTCTTTCCTTTGAACAACTCATAGGGAGTTTTCTCCAGAATAGGCCTTAAGAAGACTTTATTAATAATATAACATGCTAAAAAAACTGTTTCAGCACAAAAACGAGAAGAAATGTTACTTTCAATTAAAAGTGTTCTAGCCATTTCTTACAACGATCTATTCTTTATTTCCACAACTCCATTCTATTCTGGAGTGTAAAGAGAGGGAAACACATGCTGAAAACCAAATTCATCACAGAATTTGGCAAATTTTTTATTTTCAAACTCACTTTCATGGTCTATTCATATGCTTGAAATAACATACCCTTTCTCATTTTGAACTTTCTTAGCAAATTTTATAAAATAAGAAAATGTTTCAAACTTACTTGCCAAGAAATATACCCAAGTGAATCGTGAATAATCATCCACTATTACTAGGCAATATTTCTTACCTCCAATGCTCTGGGTTCTGGTTGGTCCAAAGAAATCCATATGCAAGAGTTATAGCACACGATTAGTGGAAACTTGATTTATTGGTTTAAAAGAATTTCTAACATGTTTTCCTAATGCACACGATGTGCATAATTCAGATTTTTGGTATGTCAGATTAGGTAGTCCACGAACAAGCTTCTTTGCAGAGATCTTGGCTATTTGCTTCATGTTGATGTGGCCAAGTTTTCTATGCCAAAGGTTAGCTTCCTCTTGAATTGAAATTAGACATTAGGATTTTTCTGGTTTGATGTCCAAAAGATAGATATTCCCATGTCTTCGCCCTGTGAAAGTCTGAGAGGAGTCTTTACTGGTTCCTGAACATATTCCTTCTTGAAAGTTGATTTTGAAACTTGTGTCACACAATTGGCTGATACTTAGCAAGTTATAGTTGAATCATTCCACTAAGAAAATGTTACTGATTGTGAGACTTCCAATCTTTATAGTTCCGTATCCGACAATTTTGCATTTGCTATTTTCACAAAAAGAAACTTTTCCACCATTAACTTGCATAAGCTTTATGAAACAACTTGAGTCTCATGTCATATGTCTTGAGCATCCACTATCCAAGTATTATTTGACCTTTTTCTTTATAGTGACCTACATTTAAAAAAGAAACTCAAGTTTTCTTTGGTACCCATACTTTCTTGGGTCCAATGGAGTTAGTGCAATATGCGGTATTTGCCCAAACCTTCTTAATAGGTTTCCAAACCATATGACATTCTTTCTCAAAATGTTATGAGATGTTGCACTTAGAATATTCAAGAGCACTACGGCCTACAGGTTTTACAAAGACTTTTTGAAAATGATTTCTATAAAAGTCTTTTTTAGGTCTTTGTTTAATTATTTCCTTTACTTTTGGAAAATCAATTAGAGGGATGGTATCAGCAATCATTCCCAAGCCTAATTTGTTAAAGTAAGGTCTTTGCACTGAAAGAATCTTTTCTAATTTCTCAAATCCTATAGAAAACCTTTTTGAAATACTTGAAATATCATTTTTCAAAAGTGCATTTTCTTTTGAAAGATAGTTTGCATTTTCTTTCAAAGTAATAACATTTTTATCTAAATTTTCAATCTTTTCTTTTCAAACAATCTCTTGTTGCTTTAGTGCAGAATTTTCCATTTTTAGTTCGGAAATCCTCTTGAGAGAGAGTTTTGAGACTAAGACATAGTTCATCAATATATTTAGAGACTTTAGTAGGAATTTTTAAATTATTTACCTCGATTTCACTGTCTGAGTCTGAGTTTGTCTCAAAATCTAAATCTGATTCTGATTGTGCCATTAGACAAATATTAGTATAATCATCATCACTCTCTTCACATTCGATATCACTCCAAGTTTCTACTTTGAGACCCTTTTTTGTATTTCTAGCTTTTCCTTTGTTTTTCTTAGTAAGGACAGTTGGGTCTGATGTGCCCATTTTTCTTGCATTCAAAACAAATCACATCTTTATTGGATTCATCATCCTCAGCTGATTTATTTTGAAACTTTTGAGAACTTTGTTTCTTCAAATTGAATCTTCTTCCCTTTTTGTTCAGTTTTCTGAACCTTCTTATCATGAGAGCAAGCTCTTCATTGTCCATATCATTTTAGAATCTATAACATCAGAATCATCATTAGATTTTAATGCAATAAATTTTTTACCTTTGGGATCTTCATCTTCATTGATTTGCTCTACTTCATAAGACTGAAGAGTGCCAACTAATTCGTCAACGGAGAGAGGCATGATCCTTTATGTCTCCCTTATTGAGGTCTTTACATGATTCCAATCTTTGGAAAGTCCACGCAGTAATTTGTTAACCTTCATGGGTCCAGAGATTGGTTGACCTTGATACTCAAGACCATTCATGATTTCTGTAAAATGACTAAACATGTCAGTGATAGATTCTCCTGGTTTCATTTTGAATGATTCATATTAACCGAGCAGAATATTGATTCTAGTTTCTTTCACTTGATCAGTTCCTTCATAGGTGATGTACAGTCTATCCTAGACTTCTTTAGTTGTTTCACAAAAAGATATTATGTTATATTTAGTAGGAGATAATGCATAATATAATGAATAAATTGCTTTTGCATCAAGAGCTTATCTCTTGGTTATTTCTTCTTGAGTCATCTCGCTAGACTCAACAGCTTCTTTTCCCCTTTCTAAGACTATTGTAGTTTTAGGAATGATTCCTTTGTCTACCACATCCCATTTAAGAGGGTCTTTCGATCTTAGGAATGCCTTCATCTTATTTTTCCATATACTGTATTCCTTCCCATCAAAGTAAGGTTGTCTAGTGTTGCTTTGCCCTTCAACCAAACCTGGAGCCAACATACTAGCCATGGATCGTTAACTCTAAAGTAGAAACACTTCAATTTAGATGAGTACACAGGCTCTGATACCAATTGTAAATGCTAGTACGAGCACTTATAAGGGTTGAATAGGTGCAAAAATAAATTTTTGTAGAGTATGGTGTAAAACTTTACTTTTAACCTGAGTCTGTTTGACAAAAGACTCTAAAAAAAAAAAAAAGAGAGAGACCCCAACAATTAAATAAAGTTACGAGCAAAGTAAATGAGTTTAGGGAAGAGAATAAGAACACAAGGTTTATAGTGGTTTGACTTAATCCAAGCCTACGTCCACTCTCCCACACTAACACCCCACTGGCTGGATTTCACTGTGAACCAAAAGAGTTGTTGCAATTTCACGTCTTTGATTCCACAGTGTAGAGACTCTGCTACACTTTCTCAAAGTCTCACAAATGTATAAACTCTCTTTGAATACAAGTTTACGCTCAACAATTGAATTGGCAAAGAACAATGAGCTTCAAACTTTGAAATTTATCTATCGCCCACACACTTGAATAACTAGAGTGTCTTTCATATATACACCTCTATGCCTTCATAACCGTTGGCACTTTCCAAAGGAGTTCTTCCAATCTACCCGTTGGACAAAATCAATTAGGGAAATGAGTTATTTAAGGAATATGATAATAGCCCACCAATCATGCTCGCCCATACAATCAGGATCTAGGTTTCCATAAGTAGAACCTTCCAAGTATGTTTCGCCATTCAACGGATCCAAATTACCCGAATTAATTTCAAGAATAATAGATTCCGAGATGCTATCTCCAATCATGAGATCTTCTTTAGTTGATTGAATCAAATCCCTAAAGAAATACTTGATAATGTGGAAGTCTGGATGTGGGATTCCGTAAATGACTCGATTGGGCCAGTTGTGTTTCGGTGGATAAACTGATTGAGGGTGGATTTGATATACACACTAAATTATAAATTCCACTTGGCGTGTGAGTTTTGCATACTGCTGTTGCATTTCATCTTGGTACAAATTAAGAGCATGAGGTATACAGGTGCATTTAACATGTTTGGTGTGGAGTGATCATTCATGTGATGCATCAATATTCATTTAGTTATACATGTGACAATCCTATCTTAGTATCTTAAGCTATTTGATTATGTTTCTCTTGTCTTCTTTGGCAGCTATGGATTGTCTAGGTTAGAGTCTTATTATTTATTTACTGGGCATTGCTCATTCCTTATTTTTTTCAGATCGTTAGTGTGGACGTGCCACCAATTGCTCGTTACAGGGTGATAGCACGTATCAAGGTTTCTTTTCATGATGTGTATGATCCTAATGTCGAGATGACCATTTTGAAGTATGAGGCTATACTGTGGATGGACGATGGTAGAGTGGATATGATTCCGATGAAGTTTGTTGCGTGGTTCATGAACCACGAAGGGGAGATGTTTGGCCCACTTCCTTTTGGTGCTGGGGGACCTGGAGCTGGGACAGATGGTGCTTAGGCGCCTAGATCGTGTAGAAGTTGGAGGAGACGTCTTTTGTTTTTTTGATGGACGTGGGCTAGAGTGGGATAGTGGAGTTAGGAACCTCCTCACCTTTTCCGTGGCTGTTTACTTACACCTTTGCTTTTGGACTTGTAAGTATGTTGTACATAGTGGAAAACTTGTAAGTATTCCAGGTTGATTTTTGTAAGCCTGAATGTTGTTAACAAGAAAGTAATGAAACTTCTCATGATCTTTACATATGACCTTAGTTGGATTGTCTATTATGAATTGATAGGACTATTACAGGGTAACCTTACAACATAAAGTTTAGATCTTAAAATATCCATGTTATACATGCTAACCTTTAAAGGTGAACGCTATAGTTCTACAATTGAAACTAATGAGTCCTGTAAGATGATAATACATATAATTTCCACTTGCACTTAGTACTTGACGCTACTAGGATGTCACATGATATGCCCTAATGCCATACACAAGCTAGGCTAAAAAGCCTATTTAAGCAATCACAACCAAAGGCTTATAATAGGAATTTTCAGACCAAGCACAACATATCAGCAAAATTGAGTGGCAACCATTGATGATCTAACTATAAAAAATTACTTGACATGTACAATGTAATATGGAACAATTTCCATGAAGAAAGTTTTCCTAAGAGGGCTAAACATGATTTTATAAAAATCAAATAATAAGCAATAATGCATCAGAAATTCACCAAAACAACAGGACACTGAGTCATTGCAACCAAAATTTAACTTGCCAAATAAAGTCTAAAAATCAAGAAATTTTTTTCCACAACATAGTCAACAACGTAACAAACAAACTTTATTAAGGGATCGACTTAAGAATCCCTACCAAAAAATTGGTACAAAGATGGTAAAAGTATGTCTAACTAGAGGTAAAAATAGGGGTCCGAATTTAATCCCAAGTCTAAATTATAGTCTAGTTTAGGAAAAATGGAAAATGAACCTAACGACAAGCAATTTGCAAGAAATCAACAACTTTTGAAAGCTCCAAGTGTGCTTTATGATTTCCTAGAAGGGCCTCGGTCCAATCAGGGTTGACTTGTGTTGACACCTAAATTTTGGCAACCCATATAGTCATTTATCGATTAAAAATTAGGGGTTAATTTAATTCCTGAAAAAATATTAATTGCATAGCATATAGATTTAAGTTGCATTTATTTTGTCATTTGCATATTTTGCATTTTATTGGACCGGTGGCGGATATATTCAAATTAGATGGATCAAGCCCGCGAAGCGAACAGGTTGGCCCAAGCCCGTGTTTTTTAATAATTAAAAATTATCTCGTGGGAATATAATATTTTAAAATTTTTCTGAGATATGAATCTTTTTTGGATAGGGCAGATGGGCAAAAAAATATTGCGATTTGTCTTTAAAAGATTTGGATTTAGAAAAATTTCATCTTGATCTCGAATCCTTATCAATATGGGATGAATTTCGTTAAAAAGATTTGCGAAGGTTGATTCGAGGAAGAATTTGAAAATCCAATTCCCTTCCCTATAAAAAGCTGTGCGTGCGAGGGGTTTGGGGGCTTCTCTTGGTGAAAAAAAAAACACAAAAAGCAAAAGTGAAGAAAAGCTTTTGCAGAGAGGGTACAGAGTGCGACAGGTGAGAGAGAGACATAAAAAAGGGAGAACAAGCAAAAGCATAATAGAGAGAGATGTGAGAGTGACGTGAGAGAGAAGCGTGTGCAGCAGAAGAAAAAAAAAGGAAAAAAAAGAAGAAAAAGGAGAGCGCTGTTCATCGTCTCCTTCGTGCAGCCACCGCCGTGACCCGCCTGTTGAGCCATCGCGTCTTTGTTCGACCTGTCCGCCGCATCTCCGCAGCCGCCGCTTGTTCCCTCGCGACCCGCAACACCCGCGAGCCTCCCTCGCCACACGAAGCCCGCCGTCGCTACCGTTGGCCATCGTCCCTCCGAACTCCTCCGCAACGCCGGTAGTTTGTGACCCACCTCAACCGCACCCTCGGCTCGCCAAAGCTGCCGCGGCCGACCCGAGCGATCGCCCACCGCCCGCATCGCATCGGCTCCGAGCTTCCCCGACGACCGTTGCCGTTGCTTCGTGACGCCCCACGCATCGCGCGCTCTCCCCCGCTTTCCGCCCGCTCCGATGACTCGGCTCTATTTTGCCCATGAAGTCGCAGCCGCGCCCGATCCGCACGCCACCCGGTTGGTCTCGCCCGTGACGCCGCTTCGTCTCGTTCCGCCCTTCTCCGAGCCACGCCCACAGCGGCTTTCCGCCGAGCCTTCTTCACTAGTCACCGCTGCATATCCGATGGTCCTCGACGCCAGCAATGCCGCGACGCCCCTTTCGCCGGTGCCTGAGCGCCGGTTGCTTCGCCCGTGCCGTCCCTGTCCCGCCTGACCCGCGACCAACCTGCCTTGCCTCGCTGGAACCCCCCCTCGCCAGCGATCCTCCTGCTGGACCTCTCACCGGCTATCTTTCGGTGACCCACCACCAGTCGCGTGTAACAAAAGAAAAAAAAAAGAAAATCATTTAGGTAGTTCTTTTTTTTATTTACTTTATTTTATTTTTTTATGTTATTCTCACTTATTTACTTTTTTTCTTTAGTAGGATTATTCCTAAATATATGATTGATGTTCCAACATGAAAGTGCCCCTCAAGCGAGGGATTGACAGTCCGATTTTCGCGCCCGAAATCCGACTCGCAATCCCTTACAAAAATCGACAATCCAATCTCAAGCCCGAGATTCGATTTGCGATTGAATTTAAAATTGGCCAACCCGATCTCATGCGCGAGATATGGTTTGTCGATTTTTAGATATCAATCTTATCTTGTTTGATTTCTTGTCGTTAAGTTGGTTGAGTCAATCTTATTTTTGTAAAAAAAAAAAAATCCAAAAAATATTTGAGTTAGGATTAGATTTGCTTTAGAATATTTCCTGTGTTAGGGTTAAAATTGCAATCTTATTTCGAGTTTTAAGTAAGAAAATCCAAAAAATGTTGAATTAAGATTAGGTTTGGTTATTATTTTTATATTTAAAATAAGAATTTTATTCTGAATCATGGAAAAGAAAACCAAAAGAAAAAACACATTCATTTAGGATGTTAGTTTTATCATTATTTGAATTGCATGTGAAAATTTTAATTTCGAAATTAATAAAAAAACAAAAAATCATCATGCATATATCATGTTGAATTAAGGCATTCTTTGCACGTCATTGCATGTTAGGGTTGCATGTTTATCAATTATAGGTAGATAATCTCTCCTAGATAAATTGCATGTTTTGTTAGGAAAATAAAAATGCCCATGTCATATAGAATTAGGTCCATGAAATGCACGTCATTTAGTGATTATTGTTAGGTTCATTTCTAATTAGAAATTGACCGTCATCAGATTCGGTCATTTAATAAATATCGCGTGCCATATAGCTCACATGTCATTTTAATTGAAATAATTTTGTACGTCATTGCATTGCATCGCACGTCATTAGAATTAAGTCATTTGGGTAAATTCTAAATTGCATATTTAATCATTACATTTCTTTATAATAGACTGCATGCTTATTTATGTCATATAGTTTAGGTTATGTTGCCATGCTATATCATTTCATGTTAAATTAATGGCATTGCATTGCATATTGACTATATTTTCACTTAATAAGTGAAAATAAAAAGAAAGAAATTGCGTGTTGATTAGAAACCATATCTAGGATTGTTGATGTGGATTTTAATTTGACACGCAGATAGAAATCATATCTAGGATTGTTGATGTGGATTTTAATTTAACACGCAGATGCTTTCATTGCTTTAAGGTAAGTTCTACATCATTCAATTGCTTTCTTGGGTGTTAAATTGGTGGTTTGTGCACCTACATGAACACCTCACATGTTAGGGAAATAGATTTAAAATCAATCCAAATTGCTTGCCAAACATTTTTCAAAATAAAAGAGACAGGTACCGAAAGGGCGTTGGGGAAATCTAGTGTAACCAAGTCCCCATACCCAAATCTCTGGTTCGTAGGGGTAAAGTAAATCTCCCATTACTTTACTAGGGTTTCTAATCGACCCACCAAAAATAGATTAGTGGCGACTCCTAGTTAAAATTTAATTGCATGTTAACAATTCAAACCTAAGTTGCGAACTGGTATGGGCTTGGGAGAGCCCGAGTTGAGTCTAGACTTAACAATCCATTAGCCAAACCCTAGGTGGTCCAAACCCCAAAAATTTGGTCGCGACAGCTTGGCGACTCCGCTGGGGACTTGAGTTAAAACTCTTAGTGGACTTAGGCCAATTTTTCTTTTCTTTCGAAAAATGTTTTTGTTTGGCAGCGAGGATCCTAGGTACGTCCTTAACATTTAAGGTGTTAAATGTTTTTGCAGATTGGGAGATATAAGGGGAGTAGTCTTTGCTAACCCTTGTCTTGCAGGTTGGAGTTGGGAATGAATGTTTTAAATTCAAGTTATTGAAGTGTTGTGTGATTTAAACTGTTGTGCATGCTTTGCATTTGGCACTACACTATTGCACACACAACCTGCCACCGGACCTGGGCCGCATAGGATCATCTAGGATGGTATTGAGATGAATACCACTCTGACCGCAAGCCCGCGGTACGAGTCACCCATCTCAATCCCGAAATTTCATTCATGGTGTCGAGAGTACCCACCTCGGTCCGCATGCCCGCGACCCGGGTCGGCTCTTTGACCAAGCCGAAGTCATGAAGACCCGATATAGTCCACAAGCCCGTGGCTAGTCTGATCATCCTTGTGGCTCCACCTTGATAAGCCTTAGAGAGTAGAAATCGAGCCACTTACCATGCGCATGTCTATGTGATTGCCATTGATTTTCCTTGGTGAAGTAAGTCTTCTATCCCTATACCATGCAATTTATTTTGTCGTGTTTTTGGTCCGTCCATGACAAAGACAATCTAGATTAGTTATTTGATTTAATTCATTTGTCAATTAGAAATGAAATGAGGAAATTGCCATGCAATAAATCATTTGCCAAAAAACTTTGGAGAATTTGTTTTCAATTCATGTTTAGGAAATTTGGTCTTGTTAAGGTGTCTATCTTTATTTTCCTAGTCCATTTTTATGAAATGCCCTTCTTGTAAGAACTTTTCATGAATAAATGAAAAAAATGGAAAAATCAATTAGATCATTGTCATGGATCGACTTTCTATTTACCCTCATGCTTACATGTTCCCGTTCATTTGATTTAGGTGATAACGGATCCCTCACGTTCGCCTATCATTACGGGATCAAGAGCTAAAATGGCCGACCAAACTGAAATGCATGATCGTATCTCCGCTATGGAATATCAACTCCAACAGTTGCTCACCTCTATGCAACTCATGACAGCCCAAATCCAATGTCTCCGAGAGGATTTGACTCCTGCACCTGCTTTCCCTGAGGTAGTAGTTTCGAAGCAAGAATACGAGACCCAAATGAGCAATAGCGACATGCCTGAACTGGAAGATAACCTACTAGTCATTGCCAAACTTGACAATGTCCCTAAGACATGGCAAGATAAAGTGGAAGTGATGGACACTCTGAGGCAACCTAGTGGCAAGTTTGATTGCCTAGTGAAGTATTTGGCTCCTCTTAGCTTTTACTTTGACTCCCGCAACATAGTTCCAAGTGGATGAGATGACATGGACGATCTGACGCCTCCAAAGACAGAGAACTCTGATGACGCCCTAGAAGGAATCACAGGTCTGTTCGATGACCTCTTCATAGGAGCCAATGATGAAGGACCTTCGAAAGACATGGACGTTAGCCTGCAAGAGTAACTTGTTACTGTTGCACATTGTTGGAGAAATCTTTCCAGAATATTTTGAAGCTGACAAAACGTTTCTATCAGTCTACTCTGGATATTTGCAAACCGTCTGTTTAAAGTCTAAAGACTTTTTGATCACCAGACTCAGAACTCAAGGCTCAAGACTCAAGACTCAAGACTATTCTCATTGATGCCTTTCCGATCCAAAGGACGAAGGAAATCCAGAGCCGAAGTATATGGTTGAGGATTTAATCCTATTCTCCGGAGAAGATCTATTGGTTGGATAAATATAACGGATTCTTTTATTCATATCTAGATCGATTGAAGATCCGATGGTCGACGAAATATTCTTGAAATGTTCTATTCTTAGAAACCAAGATCTTGATTGTATGGGCGAACAGGATTGATGGGCTATCGTCAGGTTGCTTTAATAGCTCGAATGATCTTCTTAAATTGATTCCGTCCAACGGGTAGATTGGAGGAATTCCTTTGGTAAGTGCCAACGGTTATGATGGCATAAAGGAGTATAAAAGGAAGACGTTCTAGTTGTTTTAGTAGCGTGATCGATAGAGAAATTCCAGAGCCTGAAGTACCTTGATTATTAGTCAATACAGTTTGAGCGAAATTGTATATACGGAGAGTATCTATACTTGGTGATACCTTGAGTGAGTGTGGTAGATCATCTACACCTAGAAATCAAGGAAGATCAACGCTGTAACATCTCTTTGTTCATAGTAGAATCCAGCCAATTGGCTGTCAGTGCAGAAGAGTGGACGTAGGCTTGAATCAAGCCGAACCACTATAAACCGCGTGTTCAATTCTCTCTTTCCTTTACTCAGTCTTACGTTGATTATTATTTGTTGCAAATCTTTCAATTGTCTAAGTATTGTGCAATTATCAAGAAAAATCTTTTATGTACCTATTCACCCCCTCTAGGTACTCGTATTAGCTATATCAATTGGTATTAGAGCTCGTGTTCTTACTTTATTTGAAGTGTTTTACTTCAGAGTAAAAGATCCATGGCTAGCACCAGGGCTGGTGGAAGGGCAAAGCAATACCAGACCACCCTACTTTGATGGAAAGGATTACAACATCTGGAAGAACAAGATGAAAGCTTTCCTACGGTCAAAGGATCCTCTAGAATGGGACGTTGTGGAAAGAGGAATCACTCCTACTGCTGCATCAGTCTCTGAAAGAGGGAAAGAAACTGTTGAGACCAGCGGAATGACTCAAGAAGAGATAATCAAGAGACAGGCACTCGATGTAAAAGCAATTTACTCTTTATATTGTGCTTTGTCACCAACTGAATATAACAGAATATCTTCTTGTGTTACAGCAAAAGAAGTTTAGGACAGATTACATATCACCTATGAAGGAACAGATCGAGTGAAGGAGACCAGAATTAACATTCTCCTTGGTCAATATGAAGCCTTCAAAATGAAACCAGGAGAATCTATAACGACATGTTTAGCCATTTTATAGATATTGTCAATGGTCTTGAGAATCAAGGACAGAAAATTTCTGATCCCATGAAGGTGAACAAGCTCTGCGTGGACTCTCCAAGGATTGGAATCATATAAAGACTTCAATAAGAGAGACGCAAAGAATTATGCCACTATCTGTCGACAAGCTAATTGGAACTCTTCAGTCTTATGAAGTGGAACGAATTAATGAAGACGAAGATCCAAGAGGTAAGAAATCCATTGCATTAAAATCAAATGATGATTCTGATGATACAAATTCTTAAGATGATATGGATGATAAGGAGCTTGCTCTCATGATAAGAAGATTCAGAAAATTGAATAGAAAAGGAAGAAGGTTCAACTCAAAGAAACAAAGTTTCTAAAGACAGCAGATCAAGTCTGTTAATGATGAAGAACCAAACAAAGATATAGTCTGCTTCGAATGTAAGAAAAGGGACACATCGACCTAACCTGTCCTCTTCTCAAGAAGAAAAGAGGAAAAGCGAGACGTTTCGAAAAGCTCTCAAAGACGAAACCTGGAGTGATACAGTGTGAAGAAAGTGATAGTGAATATGCCAACATATGTTTGATGGCACATTCAGACTCAAACTCAGATTCTGGATCAGACTCAGACAGTGAATTTGAGGTAAGTGATTTTAAAATTCTTGTCAAAGTCGCTAAATACATTGATGAACTGTGTTTTAATCTTAAGACTTCTCTCAAAAGAATTTCCGAACTTAAAAAGGAAAACTCAACTCTAAAACAAAAGGAAAATATTTTAGAAGAAAGAGTTAAAAGTTTAGACTTGAATGTTTCTACTCTTAAAGAAAAAGAAGATAATCTTTTGAAAGAAAATGATTTTTTAAAAACTGACTTATCAAATATTTCAAAGAAATTTTCAATAGGATATGAAAAACTTGAAAAAGTTCTTTCAGTCCAAAGACCTTACTTCAATAAGTCTGGTCTAGGTATGACAGCAGAAACAATTCCCTTGATTAATTTTCCTAAAGTAAAAGAAAGAATTAAGAAAAGACCGTCGAGAGAGGCTTACAAAAATCATTTCAAGAAAGTTTTTGTAAAGTCTGTAGGTCGAAATGCTCTAAGGTGTTCAAAGTGTAACAAGAAGGATCACTTTGAAAAAGAATGTCCTATGGTTTGGAAGCCTGTTAAGAAAGTATGGCCTAATAATGTTTATCCTACTAACACCAAAGGACCCAAGAAAATTTGGGTACCAAAGAAAGCTTGAGACTCTCTTTTAAATGCAGGTCTCCGTCAAGAAAAAGGTAAAGTGGTATCTTGACAGCGGATGTTCAAGACACATGACAGGAGACTCAAATTGCTTCATAAAGCTTATTCAAGTGAATGGTGGAAAAGTTTCATTTGGAGGAAACAGCAAAGGAAGTATTGTGGGATTTGGAACTGTGAAAATTGGAAATCTCAGAATAAGCAATGTTTCTCTAGTGGAATGACACAATTATAATCTTCTTAGCATTAGCCAATTGCGTGATACTGGTTTCAGGATCTCCTTTCAAGAAGGAATATGCTTTGGAATCAGTAAAGACTCTACTCAGTCTTTCATAGGTCGAAGACATGGAAATATCTACCTCTTAGATGTGAAACCAAATGAATCACAATGCCTAATCTCAATTCAAGATGAAGCAAGCTTATGGCACAAAAAGCTTGGTCATGTCAACATGAAGCAGTTAGCCAAAATCTCATCAAAGTAGCTTGTTTGAGTTCTACCCAAATTACCATACCAAAAGTCTGATCCATGCACACCATGTATTCTGGGAAAGCAGGTAAGATATTCATTTAAGCCAATAAATCATGTCTCTACTAATCATGTACTACAGTTGCTGCATATGGATCTCTTCGAACCAATAAGAACCCAGAGCATTGGAGCTAAGAAATATTGTCTAGTAATTATGGACGATTACTCTCGCTTTACTTGGGTATATTTCCTTGCAAGTAAGTCTGAAACCTTCTCATATTTTGAAAAATTTGCTAAAAAGGTTCAAAATGAAAAAGGATGTGCTATTTCAAGTATAAGAACAGATCATGGAGGTGAATTTGAAAATCAAGATTTTACAAAATTTTGTGATTAATCTGGTTTTAAGCATATGTTCTCTTCTCCATATACTCCAGAGCAAAATGGAGTTGTAGAAAGGAAGAATAGATCTCTTCAAGAAATGGCTAGAACTCTTTTAATTGAAAGTAAGATTTCTTCATGATTTTGGGCTGAAGTTGTTTCAACAGCGTGCTATATCATCAATAGAGTCTTCCTAAGACCTATTCTAGAGAAAACCCCTTATGAGTTATTCAAAGGTAAGAAACCCATTGTTTCATACTTTCATGTGTTCGGTTGCAAATGCTTTATATTGAAAAATGCAAAAGATCGAGTTGGTAAGTTTGAAGAAAGATCAGATGAAGGCATCTTCCTTGGATATTCTACATCAAGCAAAGCCTACAGAGTCTATAACAAGAAGAGCCAGTCTATGGAGGAGTCAATGAATGTCAAATTCCAAGACTCAACGCAAGATGAATCCAGTCAGACCTAGTATGAAGAGTCTGAACGTGCTTCAGACCTTCCAAAGCTTCCAACTCAAGAAGTATCTTAGACTCTGGAAGTCCAGCATCAAGATGTTCATGAAGATTCAAATAAAGAAAGAGATCATCAACCAGACAAATCAACCAGTAACTGGAAGCATAAGTCCAGTCATCCCAAAGATCTCATTATCGGCGAAATTAATGAAGGGATTCGCACCAGATCCAAAAGACGTGAAGAGTCTAGTGCTATGGCTCTCATTTCTGAAATTGAACCAAAAAGCATAGAAGAAGCTTTATCTGATGAAAGCTGGATCGAAGCTATGCAAGAAGAGCTCAGACAGTTCAACATTAATAATGTCTGGGAATTGACATCTAAACCAAAAGGTAAAACTGTTATTGGAGCCAAATGGGTTTTCGAAACAAGATGAATGAAAAAGGAAAAGTCGTACGAAACAAAGCAAGACTCGTGGCCAAAGGATATACGCAAGAAGAAGGAATAGACTATGATGAGACTTACTCTCCTGTAGCAAGGTTAGAAGCTATTCGACTATTACTTGCATTTGCTTGTTATAAAAATTTCAGGTTATTCCAAATGGACGTCAAAAGTGCGTTCCTAAATGGATTTATCCATGAGGAAGTTTATGTGGAACAACCACCTGGGTTTGAAGACCCAAAGAAGCCAGACTCAGTCTTCAGACTGAAAAAGGCCTTATATGGTTTAAAGCAAGCACCTCGAGCTTGGTACGACAGACTGAGTAAGTTCTTATTACAGAATGGTTTTGTCAAAGGTAAAGGAGATACTACTTTATTTATCAAAAAGGAAAACAAAAGCTTTTTACTTGTTCAAATCTATGTGGATGATATTATTTTTGGATCTCCTAATAAAAATCTATGCAAGAAATTTTTTAAGTCTATGCAGGATGAGTTTGAAATGAGTATGATGGGAGAATTAGCATTCTTTCTTGGTCTTCAAGTAAAGCAATTGAAGGAAGGAACTTTCATTTACCAAGAAAAATATGCTAATGATCTTGTCAAAAGGTTTGGATTGGAAAATTGCAAAAAGATTGATATACCGATGTCAAGTTCTTTGAAGATAGACAAAGATGAAGAAGGGAAGAAAGTTGATCAAAAGCTTTATAGGAGCATCATTGGTTCACTTCTTTATCTTACTGCTTCTAGATCTGACATTTTGTTGAGTGTTTGCATCTGTGCTAGGTTTCAATCAGATCCTAGAGAATCCCATCTCAGTGCTACAAAACGTATTATTAAATATGTTGCTTCATCCTCAAGCATCGGTCCTTGGTATCCTAAGAAGGGAGACTTTAATCTTCTGGGATATTCAGACGCGAATCTGGCCGGTTTGCGGAGTCAATAAAAAGAGTACTTCAGGAACTTGCGAGATGCTTGGAAGGGGACGGTACCTTGGTTTTCAAGGAAACAAAGCACCGTAGCTCTCTCAACAACGAAGCGAGTATGTAGCTCTTGGACGCTGCTGTTCGCAAATTTTATGGATAAAACAACAGCTACAAGACTTTGGGATTGAAGACTCATGCACAGAAATCAGATGTGACAACACCAGCATGATCAATCTCACCAAAAATCCAATCCTTCATTCAAGAGCAAAGCATATAGAGATTCGACATCACTTCATTAGAGATCATATTCAAAATGGAGAAATCTCGATTCAATTTGTTGATTCAAAAAGTCAACTAGCGGATATATTCACAAAGCCTTTGGAGAAAAATCAATTCGACTTTATCCATTCCAGACTCAACATTTTGAAGCTAGAGGAAGTTAAAGTCTAGAGACTCTCCAACCATCGACTCTAAACCGTCGGCCTTTAAATCCTCACACTCAGACATTCATGGTTGTAGACTGTAAGTTGCTATTTTATCTAAACTCGAAAAGGTACGATCTTTCGTTCAGTTATTTTATAGTCTCCGTGAAAAACGAAATCCCATCTTTTTAAAAGGATTAATTTTGGCAGTTAATGATTTTAAAGAGAAGTGTTCGTACACTTTCCTTGTGTTGATTGAACTTTCCTTTTCAAAACTAAGTTATATATATACAGTTTTCTTTTTCACCCAATCTTCAAAACCCTAAAAGGCATTCTCCTCCCAATCCGGTTTCTACTTCGTGTTCATCTTCGAGAAAGTTGTCATCTTTTCTTGGGAAAGCAAGTAAAGGAATCTTTCAGCGACAAGGAAGGATGTCTTCTTCGAGGAATTCTTCAAGAATTGCGAACAGGGGACCACAGAGAATGAAGGAGGGACCTACCCATTTTGATCTCACCGAAGAGGAAGAATTATCGAGTCAGCAATAGAGCCCGATTCACTCTCCACCACGTCACTCAACGCCATCTACCCCACAAAGTGCGGGTCATCAATAGGAGGAAGAGATAATCGAGGATGCAGACCCTGTAAGAGTCCAAAAATCCTCTTTTATTTACAAGCTCTACCGTGCGTTGAAAAGTACTGGGACTCCATTGATTTACGTGGATGATTTTCTTAAAGATAAGAATTATGGGAATGAGTATATCTTTCTGAGAAAAATGGTGGATTTGGGAATTGCTCCCAAGGGAAAGGCGGAGGAAGCACTTGCAAACATTCCAAATGACCCTCGTATGTCGGGACCAAATTCGACTGACGGGAACGATGATGATAAAATGTTCAGTGATTTTCAACCTAGAATGGGTGTTGCTGTGAAGGTGAAGGGAAAGAGAATGGAGTTGTTTAAATCGAAGGAACATGAAAATCTGTTCTTCAGACTGCTGAAACAAGGGGTGATAAACCCTAGGAGTGTTGATTTCGATTTTTTGGATGCCATTAATGTGAACTTAAGGGAGAAGTTCAATCTGCTTCAGCTTGAGCAATTTTGCATCGATACCACAGACGGTTATGCGCAATTGACAACATACTTCTATTCGAATCTCAGCTTTTTAGATGCGAATAGAATATCATTCAGTGTTTAAGACCAGGACTATGTGGTAGACGTGGACATGTTAGCGGACATAATTGGAGTTGAACGAGGACGCTATCAACCGATCAAAGTCTCAATTGCTCGTGCCTCATTAGAACTTGTCAAAGATAGAGATACAGAGGGGAGAATCATCTATTCAAGGATGCATGCCATCAATATCATTCTACACAAAATTATGATCAATTGCATAAGGCCGAAGTCTACATCCAAGACTGACGTCTCTAATTCCGAGGCAAAATTGATGTATGCAATCAACTCAGGGAAGAAGTTCTCTCTCCCTCACACTATTCTCTTTCACATATACAGAGCAATGTCGAATGACAAGGGACAATTGCCTTACCCAGGTCTGGTGACCAAGATCTTCAAACACATGAATATTGAACCGCCACATACACTTTGTGTTCGACCGTGTGATAAGATGGTGGTAGGTTTGAAGATGTTGACGAAGATGTGTCTGAAAGAACTTCCAAGGCAATGGAGAAATTCAGAGTGAAGACTCCAATACCGTCTGCTTCAAAGAGAAAAGGGAAGGAGGCCATTGGTGCCCCATCCAAAAAGAGAAGAACTCTCATCTTGGAGGATGAAGATGAGGAGGAAGATCTCACAATCTCTGCCCTGATAAGAACCAGACGTTCTGTACCTCAACCGACGGAACTTCAGAAGAAACAGAGAGAAGAAGAGGAGCAAGCCAAGAACAGAGAAGAAGAAAAGCAGCGAGAGAAGGAGAAAGAAGCTGAAGAAGAAGGAGAAGAAGAGAAAGAAAAGTCTGCAGCTGAATCTAGAGAGAAGGAGAATCAAGATACAGAAGAGCATGATCATCACTCTTCCCCTTTTGAGGTGCTAGAGACAAGGGGAGTTGGCAAGCAAGAAAAGTCCACACCTCATGCTGTCAATAGTGAAGGTCTAAGACAATCTCCAGCAGATCGGAAGAGTTTCAGGCTTCTCAATTGCCGAAGAAGGACACGATACGTCAACACCAAATCTGCAAGATTATACGAAGCGCCATCGTCTCGCATTCACTCCATCCGAGAAAGCACATGCAAGTACACAGACGGACAATTCGCAGATTTTCGTCGTATTCTTGATGTTCTTCGGAAATGCGAGGCCAAATCTATGCTGACCGTGAAATTCAAGCCATAAAGAATGCTGGACAAGCATCTTCGGTTACCCTGGAGGACAAAATGAAAGACCTCACTCTACAACTTCATGCCAATGCCAAAGGAGAGGAGGTAGCTCAACTAAGGGAAGACTTGAAGAGGCTAGAAGGCATCGTCCAGTCCATGGGAGATTTCCAGATCGTGCGCATTCCCTGCGGACGACTCCTTTCTCACCTTTTACCGATGACAAAAAGGGGGAGAAGCAATTTGAACCAACCAACTTTTAAACTTTAAATTTGTTTTTGTGGTTATATTTGTTTTTGAGTATGACTTGAGTGAACTTGAATTTGACTGAATTGGCTGTGGATTTTGATGCTTGACTGTTTGCATTTATATCAAGTGCTGTTATATGGTATTACTCATGAAAGACTAACCAATTTTCTGTGGATGCGAGTCTCGGTTGTTTTATTAATCTTTATGAGATAGCCATATTGCTTGAGAAATGTTTTTGCAGGTCAAAGTTGTTCAAATCTACAGGAAAGTTTTGTCACCATAAAAAAGGGGGAGATTGTTGGAGAAATCTTTCTAGAATATTTTGAAGCTGACAAAACGTTTCTATCAGTCTAGTCTAGGTATTTGCAGACCGTCTGTTTAAAGTCGAAGACTTTTCGATCACCGACTCAGAACTCAAGACTCAAGACTCAAGACTCAAGACTATTCTCATTGACGAGTCTTTCTAATCCGGACGAAGGAAATCCAAGAGCCGAAGTATATGGTTGAGGATTTAATCCTATTCTCGGAGAAGATCTATTGGTTGGATAAATATAACGGATTCTTTTATTCGTATCTAGATCGATTGAAGATCCGATGGTCGACGAAATATTCTTGGAATGTTCTATTCTTAGAAACCAAGATCCTGATTGTATGGGCGAACAAGATTGATGGGCTATTGTCAGGTTCCTTTAATAGCTCGAATGATCTTCTTAAATTGATTCCGTCCAACGGGTAGATTGGAGGAATTCCTTTGGTAAGTGCCAACGGTTATGATGGCATAAAGGAGTATAAAAGGAAGACGTTCTAGTTGTTTTAGTAGTGTGATCGATAGAGAAATTCCAGAGTCTGAAGCACCTTGATTATTAGTTGATACAGTTTGAGCGAAATTGTATACACGGAGAGTGTCTATACTTGGTGATACCTTGAGCGAGTGTGGTAGATCATCTACACCTAGAAATCAAGGAAGATCAACGTTGTAACATCTCTTTGTTCATAATGGAATCCAACCAATTGGCTGTCAGTGCAGAAGAGTGGACGTAGGCTTGAATCAAGCCGAACCACTATAAACCGGTATTCAATTCTCTCTTTCCTTTACTCAGTCTTACGTTGATTATTATTTGTTGCAAATCTTTCAATTGTCTAAGTATTGTGCAATTATCAAGAAAAATCTTTTATGTACCTATTCACCCCCCTCTAGGTACTCGTACTAGCTATATCACACATTCCCCTGCGCGGGAATTTTTATCTCTTTTTAGGAATTTTTATCACTTTTTAGGATTGGTTTTTGCTTTTTAGTAATCATTTTCGATTTTTTTTCTCTTTTTAGGGGTTTAGGAATCACACTTTCCATTCTAATAATGTAATTCATTTGATTCTATTCAATGAAATTACAATTTTATTTCAAATTTTGAGTACATGACGGGGTACTCCAAACCAGTCCAATGACGATATCCAACCATGAAAAAGAAAAATATAATCCACAGAGAAATCCTGAGGGCTGGACTCTTTCATGTTTCTTCCCAAAAAAATTTTTAAAACAAAAGCATTTCATTGCTAAAAAAATTCCCAAAACTTGTAGTAGATTAAACCTGTTTGTTTATCTGACTCATTTGCTTCTTGTCTCAGAGCATAATTCTATAACTTGTTATGACAAGGGACATATGAGAATAGCGTATCAAGTTTCAATGATCATATACTTGACTTGTGATCAACAGGTTTAGAGCGCACTTGCAATGAAAAAAGATTTATGCTAAGTAAAAGAGGACCATCATTCCCTGGTGGAAGAGTTGACAAATAGGGGGCATGACAAGTTTTGGTAGTGACCCGACTAGGATAAAGTCTTAACCTGAGCCAAAATGGATGTGCAATTTGAATTTACTTTGAGTTGTATAGTATCATACTGATGCACATTCTCTTGCAGGGGCAAAAGTAGATTTTCAGTCTTGAATGATAGGGACAATCCAAAGACATCAACTGCTGAGGCAATTCCTATGTGTAGAGGAATCCCTGAATGAATGCTTAAAACCATGTTTTGAGTGCAATAAATTGTTTGTTTTGAAGTCACAAACACTTTTCATGCTTAAAGTTGTTGGACTCTTTTGAAAAGAGAATTTTCATATTGATTTAGCTCACCAATTTCAAGATAGACAACTCAATGGAGTGACATCAATGTTTAAGAATGCAGAATGAGACGTATCAGGATGATGAAAGGTAAGCCCTATCCTATACACAATCCCTTACTTATACACTTGATACACTTGTGAGATGAATGTATGAAGTTCCATACCTGTGAGGTAAAGAATTCTCTCGCAAAAGGTACGATGACTGAAATGATGAGGGGCAATTCATTTTTCTATCCCAAACACAACAGGTGATCCATTGCTTAACCACTTTGAGCCTTATACACCTGTGAAGATTTTTTTTTAAAAATTTATCCCTGTCAAGAACCACCCCACATTGGGGCAAATTGGAGGGTAAGACAGCACCATAAAGTGAAGAAAATGGATTGAAATTTTCTTGCTTTCACTTGCATCAATTTTCAAGTCGTGCTATTACATTGAATTCATATGATAATTTAAGTGCCTTAGGATGACGAAGAGCATTTCTTTCTCTATCATATACACTTATATCCTTTGCATAACTCACTTGAGCCTGCAATTTCATTTCTTTAAACCCAGTTGGTGATCATCCCCCACATTGGGGTAAGGCAAAAAGCGGTGAAGACTCTTAAAAAGTTTGAGTGTCATTCAAAGTGTAATTGCTTGACGCATGCATTATGTGCATGAATTGAATTTAAAATAGAACTAAGGGGCATGAAAAAGCAGTGTGCCTGGTAAAAGCAAGGCCAATGCCTATGAAAAGAAGTGAAAAAAAAATGCATGGGAACTAGGGGCATGAAAAAGTGGTGTGCCTGGTAAAAGCAAGGCCAATGCCCATAGATGAAAGAAGAAAGTCAAGATATGTGACTGTCAATTACAAGAATTGAATCCCAATGGAGCAATACTCAAAGAACTCAAATGCTGAGTTTCTACAATCAATGGGGGACTTCATGAAGACAATCCCCAATGGTGAAAAAGAAAACCAGTGGCAATGCCAAGATGATCATCAACTCTCACATTTTACTCACATTTTGAGTCTAATGATCCTTTCATTTCTTAACCCATGAACCCAGCCTACATTACGTCCCATGTAAAGTCTCTTCTAATTAGGGCACTTGAATTAGCGTATGGATTCACATGTCATAAGCATCGCTCGAAGGAGTGCGAGCAAGATTATTTCTTTCTCATTTTGCAGGGTTCCTCACTTGTAAACCCGAAGATGAATACAGAATTGTTTTTTTTTTCAATAGCCTTGACTCAAAGAGTCCCATTTGTTAAGCCGTTGACCAAGCCCACACTACGGTCCCTGTCAAAGACCTCTCAGATTGGTAAGGTCGTACCGCTTGTGAGAATACTTGGACCCTTGTCGATATGATGATGTTGAGATTGAGTGATTCTCACAGAATAGCTATTCTAAACGAGAGTGAGTGAAAGTCCTTTCTAACTGAAAGTCTCTCATTTAGCAAATCCATGTTATTGTCTTGAACGACAATTCTCTCCAGTGGAAATTTGGGTGATGCAAAGGTCATTATGCATGAACCCCGATTGAGTTGATAAAAACCTCACTGAATTTTGAAATGTGCATTCTAGAGTAGCTCATATTGTCTATCTCTTTGATGAATGCATATCAGTTTTTGCTCTAAATCATGTCTGACAAGTAATTCAAGTTCCTTTCAGAATGTTTCATGATATTAGGAGATGAGAAACCTCCACCAAGAGGTGAAAGACCTCCACAGGATATCTAAATTCTAAAAGACATATCCCCAAGAATTAGAGATATCACAAGGTAAGTATATTTTTACCATACTCTAAAATACTTGTCATTGTGCAGGTATTCTCTCTCAAGTGCATCGACACTTGACTTGGTCAAGTTGTCCAGTTATATTGACCTGGTGTGCTTTCGTAGCCCAGAGTCATTTTCATCGACTTGGCGTGCTTCCGTAGCCCGATGTCCCTTTCTTGACCTAGCATGCTTTCATAGCCCAGTGTCCCTTTTAATAGACTCGGCGTGCTTCCGTAGCCCGATGTCATCTTTAATAGACCCAACGTGCTTCCGTAGCCCGAATTTCTTTTATCGACCTTGCATGCTTTTGTAGCCCAGAACCCTTTTTAATCGACACTCGACTGAGTTGTCCCCCAAAAATCAGATTCAATCTGATTAAGGCGACCGAAGAACGGTTCGGGTCCTGGTCAGTTGACCTCTGTTGCAAGGTTGGGCGATCGAAGAATGGTTCGGGTCCTAGCCAAGCAAAAACTTGTTTAGGCGACCGTAGAATGGTACGGGTCCTGGAAGGTAAATCCCCGTTTAGGCGACTGTAGAATGGTATGGGTCCTAGGCAAAACTTATTTCCCTATTCAGGCGACCGTAGAATGGTACGAGTCCTGGAAGGTAAATCCCCGTTTAGGCGACCGTAGAATGGTACAGGTCCTAGGCAAAACCCATTTCCCTATTCAGGCGACCGTAGAATGGTATGGGTTCTAGAAGGTAAATCCCCGTTTAAAAGACTGTAGAATGGTACGAGTCCTAGACAAAACCTATTTCCCTATTTAGGCAACCGTAGAATGGTATGGGTCCTGGAAGGTAAATCCCCGTTTAGGCGACCGTAGAATGGTACGGGTCCTAGACACAATCAAATACTGCCATACTGAGCAACCGTAGAATGGTACGAGTCCTGGGAAAGCAGTCTCTTTACAAAGTCATGTTACTATTCTAGGCGACCGTAGAATGGTACGGGTCCTAGATATGTAACACCAATTACCTTGAATCACTCTACCCTCTTTGAAGGTAAGATATTCCAGGTAAGTTTTTTTTACCATTTTCCAAAAATTAGACATCTCAGTCTGGATTTGGATGTCTCCATTCTTTTCGTGGAACATTTCACTCTGGATGTCAATGTTCTTCAATATTCCTCGTTATACCTAGTATGGATCTAGGTATTTCAAGTTCCAAAATCTTGACAGCTCAGTCTGGACCTCGATGTCTTGATTATTTTCATTCAAACATTTCACTCTGGATGTGAATGTTTGTCAATCCTTCTCATTATACCTTAGTTTGGATCTAGGTATTTCGAGCAAAAAATCTTGACATCTCAGTCTGGATCTGAATGTCTCAATCTATTGCTTGTTACGCTTTTCAAGGAACCTGAGTGAGAGTTAGGTACTTGTAGAGTAAACAAGGACTTATCATGTACCTCAAGATGCTCTACCGCACTGACTGGTAAGTAATTATAGGTACTCTCTTTCCTTTCACATCATGCATTTGCATTAGCATTTACATGCATCATATAAATTAAAAAAATGGAATTCATTTTCCTAAAAAAAAAAAATATCATTCAGTATATGTGCATGATCAAAATTTAGGTCTCCATTTGTCTTTGAATGCAACCTCTACGAGCTCACCTTCAAAGAGGGGCAGCTGTTGACACCTAAATTTTGGCAACCCATATAGTCATTTATCAGATTAAAAATTAGGGGTTAATTTAATTCCTGAAAAAATATTAATTGCATAGCATATAGATTTAAGTTGCATTTATTTTGTCATTTGCATTTTTTGCATTTTATTGGACCGGTGGCGGATATATTCAAATTAGATGGATCAGGCCCGTGAAGCGAACAGGTTGGCCCAAGCCTGTGTTTTTTAATAATTAAAAATTATCTCGTGGGAATATAATATTTTAAAATTTTTCCGAGATATGAATCTTTTTTGGATAGGGCAGATGGGCAAAAGAATATTGCAATTTGTCTTTAAAAGATTTGGATTTAGAAAAATTTCATCTTGATCTCGAATCCTTATCAATATGGGATGAATTTTGTTAAAAAGATTTGCGAAGGTTGTTCAAGGAAGAATTTGAAAATCCAATTCCCTTCCCTATAAAAGGCCGTGCGTGCGAGGGGTTTGGGGGCTTCTCTTGGTGAAAAAAAAATACACAAAAAGCAAAAAGTGAAGAAAAGCTTTTGCAGAGAGGGTACAGAGTGCGACAGTGTGAGAGAGAGACATAAAAAAGGGAGAAAAAGCAAAGCAGAACGAGAGAGAGATGTGAGAGTGACGTGAGAGAGAAGCGTGTGCAGCAGAAGAAAAAAAAAAGGAAAAAAAAAAAAAGAAGAAAAAGGAGAGCGTTGTTCATCGTCTCCTTCGTGCAGCCACCACCGTGACCCGCCTGTTGAGCCATCGCGTCTACGTTCGACCTGTCCGCCACATCTCCGAAGCCGCCGCTCGTTCCCTCACGACTCGCAGCACCCGCGAGCCTCCCTTGCCACACGAAGCCCGCCGTCGCTACCGTCGGCCACCGTCCCTTCGAACTCCCCTCCGCAACGCTGGTAGTTCGCGACCCACCTCGACCGCACCCTCCGGCTCGCCAAAGCTTTGCCGCAGCCGAACACGAGCCGAGATCGCCCACCGCCGCACCGCGTCGGCTCCGAGCTTCCCACGACGACCGTTGCCGCTTCTCTTGTGACGCCCCTACATCGCGTGCCTCGCCCGCTCCGCCCCCCGCTCCGACGACCCGACTCGTTTTCCCCGTGAAGTCGCAGCCGCTGCCGATCTGCATCGCCACCCGGTTGGTCTCACTCATGATGCCGCCGTCTGCGTTCCGCCCTTCTCCGAGCGACGCCCACGCAGCTTTCCACCGAGCCTTCTTCACTAGTCGCTGCTGCATATTTGGTGGTCCGCTCGACGCTAGCAACGCTACGACGCCCCTTTCGTCGGTGCTCGAGCGCCGGTTGCTTCGCCCGTGCCGTCCCGTCCCGCCCGACCCGCGACCAACCTGCCTTGCCTCGCCGGAACCCCCTCGCCGGCGATCACCCCGCTAGACCTCTGACCAGCTGTCTTTTGGTGACCCACCACCGTCGCGTGTAACAAAAGAAAAAAAAAAAGAGAAAATCGTTTAGGTAGTTCTTTTTTTTTATTTACTTTATTTTTTTTATGTTACTCTCACTTATTTACTTATTTCTTTAGTAGGATTATTCCTAAATATATGATTGATGTTCCAACATGAAAGTGCCCCTCAAGTGAGGGATTGACAGTCCGATTTTCGCGCCCGAAATCCGACTCGCAATCCCTTACAAAAATCGAGAATCCAATCTCAAGCCGATATTTGGTTCGCGATTTAATTTAAAATTGGCCAACCCGATCTCATGCGCGAGATATGGTTTGTCTATTTTTAGATATCAATCTTATCTTGTTTGATTTCCTGTCGTTAAGTTGGTTGAGTCAATCTTATTTTTGTAAACAAAAAAAATCCAAAAAATATTTGAGTTAGGATTAGATTTGCTTTAGAATATTTCCTATGTTAGGGTTAAAATTGCAATCTTATTTCGAGTTTTAAATAAGAATATCCAAAAAATGTTGAATTAAGATTAGGTTTGGTTATTATTTTTATATTTAAAATAAGAATTTTATTCTGAATCATGGAAAAGAAAACCAAAAGAAAAAGCACATTCATTTAGGATGTTAGTTTTATCATTATTTGAATTGCATGTGAAAATTTTAATTTCGAAATTGATAAAAAAAACACAAAAAATCATCATGCATATATCATGTTGAATTAAGGCATTCTTTGCACGTCATTGCATGTTAGGGTTGCATGTTTATTAATTATAGGTAGATAATCTCTCCTAGATAAATTGAATGTTTTGTTAGGAAAATAAAAATGCCCATGTCATATAGAATTAGGTCCATGAAATGCACGTCATTTAATGATTATTATTAGGTTCATTTCTAATTAGAAATTGACCGTCATCAGATTAGGTCATTTAATAAATATCGCGTGACATATAGCTCACATGTCATTTTAATTGAAATAATTTTGTACGTCATTGCATTGCATCGCACGTCATTAGAATTAAGTCATTTGGGTAAATTCTAAATTGCATATTTAATCATTACATTTCTTTATAATAGATTGCATGCTTATTTATGTCATATAGTTTAGGTTATGTTGTCATGCTATATCATTTCATGTTAAATTAATAGCATTGCATTGCATATTGACTATATTTTCACTTAATAAGTGAAAACAAAAAGAAAGAAATTGCGTGTTAATTATAAACCATATCTAGGATTGTTGATGTGGATTTTAATTTAACACTGCAGATGCTTTCATTGCTTTGAGGTAAGTTCTACATCATTCAATTGCTTTCTTGGGTGTTAAATTGGTGGTTTGCGCACCTACATGAACACTTCACATGTTAGGGAAATAGATTTAAAATCAATACAAATTGCTTGCCAAACATTTTTCAAAATAAAAGAGAAAGGTACCGAAAGGGCGTTGGGGAAATCTAGCATAACCAAGTCCCTGTACCCAAATCTCTGGTTCGTAGGAGTAAAGTAAATCTAACGTTACTTTACTAGGGTTTCTAATCGACCCACCAAAAATAGATTAGTGGCGACTCCTAGTTAAAATTTAATTGCATGTTAACAATTCAAACCTAAGTTGCGAATTGGTATGGGCTTGGGAGAGCTCGAGTTAAGTCTAGACTTAACAATCCATTAGCCAAACTCTAGGTGGTCCAAACCTCGAAAATTTGGTCGCGACAGCTTGGTGCTCTAAGACCGAGGTATATAAAATTGTGTGGGTTAGCCATTAAAAAAAAAAAAAAAGAACTTAAACATGCATTATTAAGCCCTAAGATCATCCATGTAATACTCAAATAGTATGAAGATCACACACGACTTAGGATTGGATGAGACAAGTGATTAGGGGAATCATACCCAAGTCGATATGCTAAAATATCATACGACCCAATGCCAACACAAAATGATCTAAGCTTCATAATGACATGCTTGAAAGTTCCTAAGTGTAAATAACACAATTGTGACATGATTTTCAGATACGAAAAGAAGTTCAACTATGGCAAGCCACATATACACACGAAGCTTACAATATGTAGTTCAAATGTCAAAAAAGCACTAACATGAAATCTGGTCTTTAAGAGACCCAAACTAGCATGAAAAAGTATGCACATGATAAGATTTTAATCCTATAACGAGAGCTGAAAGCATGCCTAATTTTGATCACTTAGGGATATGCATAAATCCAACCAAAAATGTGCCATATAGAATGAAGGATGATAAGAATTTTTTGTTAAGAACTGAAAACCTAATTGCGATCATATGGATGATGATGAAAATGGTAAAACAGATGCGCATTATTAACAGTCCTAATTGTAGCAGTGCCCATGTATGTTTACACATGCAATTGACTTATTGAATGATGACGAAATCATACAAATCATATATCAAAAGAAAGAATATGACATATATTTCATTATTCATGAAGGCCCTAAGGTCAAATAAGCTCATTTATACTTAAATTTGCCTAAGTATGCCTCGGATTAGTGCAGGACAAACAAACGCACACTCAGATCTAAGAGGTTTTGACCTATCAAAACATGTCAAAAAAATCTAAAAAAATAATATGGCACTCTTAAAACAATTAGCAACAAGTTTCATGACATAACTTCATCAAAAAAATCATCATAGAAGGTAAGAAAAAAAAAATGCTAAGGCGAACTAAAGATAGAACCTAAAGAGCACCAAGAATCTGCAAAAATCAAGCGGATTGTAATGTATTTTTTGGGGTCAAATGATGTCTGCTTGGAGCATACAACCTATCAAATTGAAGCTCTTGGAGTCTATTTTCTACGTCTAGAAGAGCTCGAGCCAAAATACGTCCATCTAAGGCCTCATTTTAGCCAAAATAGTAAGCATACCATAGAAGTACGAAATTACAGTTTAGCACTAATCATATTCAAACAAACTCAAGCTTGTCTTCAATAGAAGTTCAGCTACAGCATATCATTCAATATCATCATCAATCTCAGATCTTATCATATTTCGTAGGTCTAAACTCCTTCCCCCGATGAGTTAAGCCAATCTCGCTTCATCGGAATTGAGATTGAGAAAGTTTACCTTTGCATTTTTCTTCAAAACTAGACGTGATTGGACAAAATCAAAGCTGTTGGAATGCAATCGGAGTTCCAAGGGATGGGTCGGATCCCCTAAGGGCTGGCTTGGCACGGCTGGACCGCTGATTCACAGCTGAAATTGGACTGATTTAGGGACTACTAGAGCTAAATCAGATCGCCGGAGGAAGTTTGGCAATGGATTGGTTAGGCTCTTATCGTCTAGATGTCAAGGATGACTTGAGGAATAAATCGAAGATGGTTTGGTGGTAGCGGTACCACCACTGACCGCCTGTTCAGCGTAGGAGTAGCACCGGTCCAATTGGACTAGTCTTCGACCGCAACTAAAAGAACTGGCCATCAGAGTCATTTCGGTGGCTTTCCGTCTGAGCCCCAACCACCAGCTAGTCAAGGTCACACCTAGTGACCGATTGGTAATGATCAGTCCATCTAAGAAGGCCGTTGGATGTCGATTCAAGCAGTTGATCCGATTGGAAGCAAGACTAGCAACAATACCGGTCCTTAAAGTGGCACCAAAGAAGCCATTGGGCGAGATGAGTGACTACCCACCGAGACTTCGGCAAATAGCGATGGGGATGGAGAGAGGGTCGAAAGGCCGAACACAACTGAACCGTCGTCGGCAGAGCTCCAACAAACAGCAGCCAAGCGCAATGGAGGAGGGCCGGTCCACGTGCAAGTAAAAGAGAGGAAGGGAGAGAAGAGCTGGGCGGGAAAACATAGAGGGAAGAGAGATTTGATCTGAAGAGAGAGAAAGTAATTTGTAAAATTGAACCCCCCGTATTTTGGAGGGAAATTGGTAATTGGTATTTGTGCTTTTGCTAAATCGATCAATCTTCACCGTTGGCTTGATCCCACAGTCGAAATCCTAATCTAATGGCCAAAATATGATTTCAAAAGCCTAATCATCATTAGGAGGTGTTGAGTAATCGATTAGATGGGCCTGATTTGTGGAAACCCGAGCCAAAAGTGAAAATTGCATTAAAAGAACTAATTATGGTTCAAATTGCAAATTTATCAAATCCAAGAGGCAATCTACAAAATTGTGGGAAATTGATGGTGTAGAAGTGAAATTGAAATGGTGAGGGTCCTAGAACTGGTCGTCGAAAGTCCAAAACCGACTGGCAAGGGGCCAAACCGACTTGCCCCTCCGGTGATCGGTCGGAAGGGTCAGACCAATTCATGCCAATTTAACCAATTCTTGATCGATTCTATCCAATTTTGGCTGGTTCATGCATTTGTGGCCTTTATGGGTTCAAGATTTATGCAATTTGGTCCCTCAATGACAAAATTGAAGAGAAAACTTGCACGATTTGAGGAGAAATTGTCCAATTTTAATTCAATTTAGCCAGTTAAACTTTATAAATGTGATCTATAGACCCTCTATTGACTTAATTGAGCAATTATTTTGAAAAACAATGGACTAAAACCATGGACACTTAAGATTGAGCCTAAAGGGCTAAAATGAACAATTTTGCAATTGATTGGCCAAAATTGCAAATTAATTGAAATTGAATTCAATTAATGTTGCAATAGACCTATTAAACTAATTACCCATGTATAAGATCACCTAGTGTATTCGAATTGACTTTAAATTGAAGTGCCGAGACTTTGGCCAAAAATGAAGCGGGGTCTAATATGAAAATTGGACCTAGACTCATGCAATTAAACTCCAGTCTTAAATGGGTCAACTTAAATTTCTTCCATTGAAGCTCGATGGCTCAATTTTCTTATCTTTAAGAGAGTAAAATCCCTCAAATCAGGAAGTTCTAATATGAATTTTTCAAAATTGACTTCAGATTTGGACTTATCTTAAGAAAATAGTGGAAAACAATCATTGATTTGCAAGTCATGAAGAATTGATTTTAACCTCCTACGTAGGGCTTAAAATGGCAATTTGTCCTTCGACATGGCAATTCATGAAATTGAATGCATGAACGGATATAGAATAGTCCCTCGACCAAATGTCAAAGAAGGAACTACACCTAATCATGACTAAAACAGAAGTAATTTCATTTTTTGTAGAACCTAAAACCGAAAAGAATTCAAAGGTTCTTAATCGAATTTTACAAAATTTTCCACGTACAAATCAAATTAACACTAAAATAAATCTTTTATGGATTTTTTTTATTTTTTTCAATTTTTTGGGTCAATGGTTTAACCAAAAATCAGCCTTTTAATTAACCTTTTCTAAATTGTTGATTTTTGAGTCAAATCTTTGGATTTTTGAAAAATTGGTTTAAGAAAAGTGAAAATTGAAAGGGCTAGTACAAACATCCAAAGAGGGGTAAATACGTGTGAATAAAATTGTTCACAAGATTTAGTAGAAGTAATTTGCCTTTAGAAAATAACAAACTATGAACATATTCAGCTTTCAACAATTAAATAAAGCTATGAATAAAAGTAAGGAGTTTAGGAGTTTGGGGAAGAGAATATGAACACAAGGTTTATAATGGTTCGGCTTAGATCAAGCCTACGTCCACTCTCCAATCGACAGCCCTCTACCGGCTGGATTCCACTATGAATCAAAAGAGATTTTGCAACTTGTGATCTTCGATTTTCTCGGTGAAGAGTCTTTTTGGTCTCTCACAAAGTCTCACTAAGAGTTTCTCTCTTTTGTATACAACTTTGAGCTCGGTGAATGAAAAAACAAGGAACTAGAAAGCTTCAAACTTTGAAAATTTTCTTTCATGCACACTCTCGAACAACTAGAGAGTCTGCCTTAAATACTCATTTATGCCTTTACGACCGTTGGCACTTTCCAAAGGATTTCTTCCAATCTACTCATTGGACAGAATCAATCAGGGTGATCTCAAGTCATTAGATGATTTGTGATGAAAGCCCATCAATCTTGTTTACCCATACAATCAAGATCTTGGTTTCTATAAGTAGAACCTTCCAAGTTTGCTCGTTTTTCAAAAGATTTGATTATCAAAATTGATTCCAATAAGGATAATCAATCAAGTAGGTGTTGTATCAAGCCATAAAGTCATCCATAAACCATACGAATCGAATCCTTGAAGATAATCCTGCATCTAGATAAGTCTTCATTCTTCAGTTTGGAAACTGTCAGTGAGGGCAGATTTTGAAGCTAAAGTCTAGCAATATTCAGATTTTGACACTAGAGTCTGGATGTCTTCAAACTTTGACACTAGAGTCTAGAAGTCTTCAGACTAGACTTTGGAAAGGTATTGTTAACTTCAAAACAGTAAAGGAGTTTTCTCCAACAATCTCCCCATTTTTTATGGTAACAAAACTTTTCTGCAGATTTGAAAACTTTTGACCTGCAAAACAACACTTAAGCAATACATGATATCTTATAAAAATAAGTTGATTAGAACCTAGATAGCATCAATTCTACAACTACAGAAAAAATGTTAATAATTATTCAGTCATAATTAGTATCACAAACTTAGTTGCTACAAGCATAAAAAAGATTCAAAGCCAAACAGCAATCACAACAATCAAAAGTCCAAAATCAATCTAAAAACCAAACAGGTAAAAACAAAAAGTACCAAAGTCCAAAGTACCAATTAAAAAGTCATCATCAAAAGATAAATCTAGATAATTCTGCACAAACTCTCCCCTTTTTTGTCAACAGCAAAAAGTGGAGAAGAACTTTAAAAAGAGTTGGATAAAATCAGGGCTGTTTAGGGATGTGAACGATCTGGAAATCCCCCATAGACTTGACAGTCTCCTCTAGCTTCCTCAGAGTCTCCTTTAGCTACTTAATATCCTCACCCTTTGCAGTTTCTTGCACTTGAAGCTTTAAGGCTTGTATCTATTCTTGTAGAGAATCTGAAGTGGACTTGAAAGCTGTCTTGAGGTTCTTCATCTCAAACTCTAATCCATATTGCTAAGCCTTCAAATCTAAAAGGATTTTTAGCAGCCTTTGATAGTCTGTTGTTGGTTCTAATGGTGCACGAGGTCTAGCTAAATCAATGTCAGAAGTATTGAGATATGAGGGAACATCAGTAGTTTGATCACCAGGACTTGGAGAGGATGCTTCAACATCTACTTCAAGATATTAAGAGGCATAAACATCCTCTAGATCTGCTGGTAATCTGCTCACATCACTATAAAAATAGGTGAAGAAGAAGTACCTATTTTTTCAGCAGCTCCCCCTGTATTTGTGGTTACAGATGGAGAAGAAAAGTCTTCTTCTTGGTCTTTCTCAGCTCGAGTGATGTTGTTTCTCCCTTGCTTCTCCTGTAGTTCCACTCCAAGTCTTTTCCGAATCCTTTGATAAGGATATTGCAAAAGTTGGCTCAAAAGAGTCATCGCGACCCTCTTCTTCTTTTGCTTCCCTACCTTTTTCTTCTCATTCTTCTATTCTTTCTCTTTCTCTTTATGCTTTGCTCTTCTTCCTTCACTTCCTTCTCTTCTTTCTTCTCTTCCTTCACCTCTTTGCTTTGTCTCTTCTCTTTCTCTGTTCTCTCTATCCTCTGGCTGCTCAAAACTAACAAAGCTCCATAGATTTCTTAAGGCAAAAGCGAAGATTGTGAGATCATCCTCATCTTCTTCTTCGTTCTGTAGGATAAGGGTTCTCCTCTTCTTGATTGATGCGCTCATGGGTTCCTTGCCTTTTCTCTTCTTTGTGACAGAGTCTTGTTTTGTTTTGGCTAGGGACTTCTCCTTCAGGCACTTTAAGGCTTTATTTAGCTCCTTCAGTCTCATCTTCGAAACCATCTTTGTCCTATCACCATAGGAACAATGGCTCGAACAATCAATCTTGGAAGTGGATTCGGGTCTGATGCAGTTGATCACAATCTTGTGTAGCAAAATATTTGAGGCAGTCATCCTGCAATAAGAAATCTCGGCTTTAGCAATTCTATCCCGAACAAGAGACATTGTTGCATGACCAATAGACACACTTATTGGTTGGAAACTCTCTCTTTCCACACCAATGACATCTGCCAATGTGTCCACATCCACCACAAACTCTTTGTCCCTTATCGTAAAATGAAAACACATCTAGAAAAGACAGATTTGAATAGAAATATGCAATTAATTCAGGGTAAACGACAGAAGTCTCTGAGCAAAATCATTCAAGTTGAAGGAGAGCAAATTTCTCCCTCAAGTTCACCTTCAGGGAATCTAGAAAATCAAAGTCCACAATTCGAAGGTTCATCACCCCTCTCTTCAACAGTTTTGAATAAGTCTTCTTATGGTCCTTAGAACGAAATAAACTTGTTCCCTCACCACGTACATTTGCAGCAACGCTCATCCTAGGCTGAAAATTCATATACATCCTCTCATCATCATCCTTCCTTTTTGGTTGATTAAAAGAACTAAACTGCGGATCACTTGGAAAGTTGGCAAAAGTCCTGTCTACCAAACCTTCAAGTGCAATGCCTAACCTTTCCATAGATCGTAAGAACATGGTCTCGTTCTTGTAACCTCTCTCTTGCAAAAACTTATCGATGAATGTCATCGCAATACCACCTTCCTTTGATTGAGAGTAGATTTTAAAGAGAAATTGGGGTTTCAGCGTTCTTACGGTTTCAATATCTTCCACGATCTCTTCTTCTGCTTGTTGGTGCGGAGGATCTTGAGTTGCATGCTATGAAGAGTGACGCTATTAAGAATGTTGTTGTTGCTGAGGTTGAGGAGAATCTTCTACCTCGGCTAAATTAAAGTACGTAGGACCCTCTAGCATGTGCAGTGGTCCCTTGTTCACAATCCTAGAAGACTTCCTCTAGAAAGACATTGTCACTGTCGAGGAGGATTTCTTGAACTCGCTCGGTTGAAAAAGGTGAAAACTTTGTAGATCAAATTCGAGAGTAAAAGTGAGAGAATAGGATTTCTATATTATAGGGTTTGTGTAAGCGTAAATGGAGAAGAAGGGCTTCGATGGTATTTAAAGCAAGTGAAATAGGGTATACGAACCGTATCAAAGGAAAAAATAAAACTGCCTGTTTTCGAAAATAAAACTGTCAAAAACTCACAAATTTGAAAAAGATAATTTCTAAAAATAAAATAGGTAAGTAGCGATTCAAAAATCAATGTACCTTTTCAAAATTTCATCTTAAAATTAAATTACCTACATTGAGAAAGTATTAACATAAAGACGTAACTTTTGGACATTTGGAGTCTAAACACCTTCAGACTTTAATTAGTAGAAGATATGATGTTCAATCTGGTGTGAATATACTCAAATAGGCTTTTCTCTAGTGGCTTTGTAAATATGTCTACCAGCTGATTCTTCGTGTCAATGAACTGAATCTTAACTTCTCCATTTTGAACATGATCTCTAATGAAATGGTGTTGAATCTCTATATGTTTTGCCCTTGAATGAAGATTTGGATTCTTCGTGAGATTGATGGCACTAGTGTTGTCGCATTTGATCTCGATGTATGATTCTTCAATACCAAAGTCTCTTAACTGTTGCCTTATCCATAGAATTTGAGAACAACAGCTCCTAAGAGCTACATACTCTACTTTAGCTGTTGAAAGAGCTACAATACTCTGCTTCCTTGAGAACCAAGACACCAACTTGTTGCCCAAGAGTTTTTTTTTTTTTTGATACCTAGGGAACCCCAGACAGCCGGCAGCTGGCGGATAAACCCTGGGGCGACACCAGTGGAGGACCCACCACCTCGATGTCATGCTTAAGATCCCGCGTGTTCTATGGGATTTGAACCCCTCCATCCTAGGTAGACGTCATAGGAGCTCTTATCCAGCTAGACCACCGCAGGCGGTGGTTTGTTACCCAAGAGTTGATAAGTACTAGAAGTACTTTTTCTATCAACTTTACAACCTGCTAAATCTACGTCTAAATATCCAAGGAGAGTAAAGTCTCATTTTTTAGGATATCACAGATCTAGCTCTGGGGTTGTTGTAATGTATTTGATGATGCGTTTTGCAGCACCTAAGTGAGATTCTTTGGGATTTGATTGGAATCTAGCACAGATACAAACACTAAACAAAATGTCAGGTCTAAACAAAATGTCAGGTCTAAATGCAGTAAGGTAAAAGAGCGAACCAATAATGCTCCTGTAAAGCTTTAGGTCTACATTTTTTCTTTCTTCATCTTTGTCCAGCTTTGAAGAACTTGACATTGGTGTCTTTGTCTTTTTGCAATTCTCCAATCCAAACTTCTTGATGAGATCTTTCGCATACTTCTCTTGGTGAATACAAATACATTTCTTTGATCGTTTAATTTGTAATCCCAGAAAGAAAGTTAACACACCCATCATACTCATCTCGAATTCATCTTGCATACATCTAGAGAATTTCTTGCATAGATTTTCATTAGGTGATCCAAAAATAATATCATCAACATAAATTTGAATCAATAGAAAATCTTTTCCTTCTCTTTTTATGAATAAAGTAATTTCTACATTTTCCTTTAACAAAACCATTTTGAGTTCGGAATTTACTTAACCTTTCACACCAGGCTCGAGGTGCTTGCTTTAGTCTATATATGGCCCTTTTCAATATGTAGACTGAGTCTGGCTTTTTTTAATCTTCAAATTTAGGTGATTGTTCCACATAAACTTCTTTTTGAATGAATCCACTTAGAAATGCACTTTTTACATCCATTTGGAATAATCTGAATTTTTTTAGAGTAAGCAAAAGTAAGTAATAATCTAATTGCTTCTAACCTTACTACCAGTGCATAGGTCTCGTCATAGTCTATTGTGGCACCCCTGAGCAACTGAGGTCGCCACAACATGTCTATCTCTTTATCTCCATAAGATATCATTTACTTTACTTTTATATAAAGGGTTTTAAAGAAGGACCGAGGTCCTTAGGTATATTTATATATATTTACTTTTTTTTTTAAAAAAATGGTCCCAGCGCAACTTATTTGCAAAAGCATAATTGAGTTTCACCATCTCTCCCTCCAATAACCATAATGCAATGCACACTAACTACGCACCATAAGAAAAGATAAGGCCGAGCCACTTTTATTTATATATTTTCATGATGGATTTCTCGGGTCGGTATAACCAAAAAGAAAAGCCAAGACTTTTAACTACACTTGGACACAACCCAAAAGATATCTTGACCCCTATATCGATTACATGTCATCCCCATCTACAAGTGTCGGCTACTCTCAAAAAACGTCAGCTCTCACTCCTCACGTGGCCATCACACCCATCCTGGCGCATCAGGCGGTGGCAGCGGCAACATCCCCCGAATCACTCCATCACGGCAGATGTGGACCGACAAAAACTCCTAGATGATCGAGCCCCCAACCAGGCCCACATCATATATGACCAGCACGTGAACTCGTACAAACGTCAGATCAGGGATGGTAACGCAATCAATCTCTGAACACTCTACCTCCACGTCAGATGGGAGGCCATAAAAGGTACCCCACGTGACCGGAGTGAGAGGCATCTTCCTAGTCTGAAATGTTGGTCCACAAAGGGGTGAGTACAGCCACTCAGCAGGTAAAAGATCCATTAACTATTCAATGCATCACACATTACAATCATAACATCATAGCAAAATACATATCATTCATGCATTCAAGCTTAACTTACCTTACAGCCATGCATATGTCATCATACCATATGTGCATACATCATCATGCACTCATCACCAAGCATTCATACATATACCATCATGCCATAGGTGCACATACAACCTTGTACTCATCATCAAGCATTCACACATATACCATACCTCATGTACACATCATATCATACGGCCATGCATACATGTCACCATACCATGCATGATTCAATTTTTCACTTCTTATCTTTCAATTTGATCACCACATCTTTCTTTCCCAGGATCAGTAATTGCATCCCACATTTTATCACTCGCAACCCAACCTGGCATCGCGAGAAACCTCCGGCACACACCACCGAGCATCCTGGCACCCCCACATTCCGGGCATCTTGTATCCCAACTAGCATCACGAGGCATTCCCCGGGCACAAACCTCCGAGGCTTCCGGTACCCAACCTTTCCGGGCATCTCGAAACTCCCGAGGACATTCGGGCATGTATTGTAGTACAACTGGGCATCTGGCACCCCCCCATCCTGGGCATCCTAACACTCCTAAGGCATTGTTGGCTCACCTCCAATAGTTTCCTCATTCATCATAATTCATATTCACCAATTCATGTCTCACAATCAACATGGCACATGATGTAATGGCAACAAAGTGAAATTCAACATTTGATTCTATATGCAATGCCAAATATCATCACATGTGCAGCAAGATTTGATCACTTAAATCAATATAATTCAAGAGCCTCATCCAAAATAGAATAGTCATAAATTACAGCATTTTCAAGTTCGCTCAATCCAACTTGCACAGTTTTAGAAAATATTTTATTTAAATGCCCAAATGATTTTCAAAAATTATGAAATTCAAGCATGTGATAGTCAAGAGATAAAGGCAGACATTTCGTGCAGAACACTGCACCAAAAGACCCTCATATCATGCGGTATAGACCGAACATCATAGCACCATTATCATAACAGCTTAACTTGCACAGTTTTCGAAACATTTTCAGATAAATAGGCAATTGAAATTCAAAAATTATGAAATTTGAATATGTTGCAGGAAAGACATAAAGACAAATACTTCATGAAGGACACTTTGCCGAAAGAACTTCATACAAAATGATATGGCCCACGCATTGAAACTGACTAAGTCCGAACGTGTCAGATTACACGGTTTTAGAATTATTTCCGATTAAATACCCCAATGACCTTCAAAATTCATGAAATTCGACTATGCTGTATTCAAGATCCTAAGGTAGGTTTTTCATGGCGTAATTAAAGTCATATTCGTCCTAGATAATTAAATATATACAATTTATTACTTCCGTTTCAATACCAAAGTTTCCAGATCTGACTACTTCCGAAAAACCACGATTTCACCTATCTATTCTTGTTAGTTGTCCGTAAAGTTTTGATATGTTAAACCTCAGGATGTCCTTTACATCTTTTGTTAAGAAATCGAAGTGAAATTTCAACAAAAAGATAGCCTTACAGTCCATGCATTCATCGAAGGTAGTTACCGAAATCTCCAGATCCAGTCTCTCCGAAAAATAAAGATTTCACCCACTTACACTTGTTCGTTTTGTCCCAATTTGATTATGTTATATTTCAAGAAGTCCTTAACAACTTTCATTTAGAAGTCACGGCCAAAATACAACTCAAACAACACATACAAACCAATAGAACATCCAAGGTCGAACTGTTTTCCCAAGAACAGTTTACTAGTCTCAAACATCCCTCTTAAGACTTCAACTTTTTACACCCTAAACATCCCAAATCTATCACCATTCAAGCACACATACTAGGCACAACATGCAAGAGCAGATTAAGGATCCCAACTTGCCTCTAAACTGAGCAAACAGCTAGGAGGGACAAATGGCCTTCTTCATGCAAGATGGGCCTCCATTTTTCGGCTGGGCTTGGGCCAGCCATGGGCCGATGGCTCCTCCTCCTCCTTGGGCTTCGCGGCCAGGCCCAAACGTCCGAAGGGTGGGGCTTCTTGTGGGCTGGTCTTGAGCTAGAATTTTGGCCCACACCTCATCCTAATAATCCTCCTTAAAACCTAAATTTATAAGCACCTAATTGGAATTTATAATTCTTAAAACTTTATGACCTAATTAAATATATTCCAATTCATAATCCACATAGCCAAAAAAATAATAATAATTTTCCTATCAAATAATTATTCACCAAAAGCTTGGCCAAAGTCTTAATGCAAGTCATGAATTAGAGCACCCCTAAAGATTGGCAAGGAATTCTAGGATGCCAAAATTCTCCCCTCCTTAGAGAATTTCGTCCTCGAAATTAAAAAGTTACTCATGCCTTTGGAAACAAATAGGGGTACTTTTCCTTCATCTAATCTTCACTTTCCCATGTAGCTTCTTCCATATCATGATGTCGCCATAATATCTTAACCAAAGGAATCTTCTTAGTCCTAAGAATTTGTTCATTTCGATCCAGTACTTGCATAGGTTTTTCGATGTACCTCACTTTCTCATCCACTTTGATGGCTTCATGATCGAGTATGTGGCCAGGATCTGACTGGTACTTTCTCAGCATCGATACGTGAAACACATCATGCAAATTTCCCAATTTAGGAGGCAGCACCAAACGGTAGGCTACATCTCCTATTCTTTCAAATATCTCAAAAGGTCCAACAAATCTAGGGCTTAACTTACTCTTCATTCCAAATCGAGATATTCTTTTCATTGGAGATACTTTAAGGAATACATGATCTCCCACATTAAATTCCAAAGACCTTCTACGCCTATCTACGTAGTCTTTTTGTCTACTCTGAACTATTTTAAGTCTTTTCCTGATAATCTCGACAGCTTCAGTGGTAACTCGTACAGTTCAAGTCCTGTCAATTTCTTTTCGCCTACTTCATTCCAATAGACAGGAGTCCTACATCTCCTTCCATATAATGCTTCATAGGGAGCCATGTCTATACTCTTCTGAAAACTATTATTATAAGCAAACTCCACCAAATGCAATCTTTCATCCCAATTTCCTTTAAAGTCAATCACACAAGCCCTCAACATATCCTCTAATGTCTGGATTACTCTTTTTGTTTGTCCATCTGTCTAAGGGTAAAAAGCAGTACTAAACTAGAGTTTAGTTCCTAAGGAAATTTGAAGACTCCGCCAAAAGTTCGAAGTAAATCTTGAATCCCAATTTGAGGTAATAGTTACTGGAACACCATGTAAGCGTACTACTTGACTCACATATATATCCGCATATTTGTCCATTGGGCAGTCTATGCGAACTGCTAGGAAATGAGCAGACTTAGTCAAACGATCCACTATTACCCAAATAGAGTCATGACCACTTGATGCCCTTGGCAATCCTTGTACAAAGTCCATTGTTATATGTTCTCATTTCCATCCTGGTATGTCTAATAGTCTCAAGAGTCCTGCGGGTTTGCAATGCTCCACTTTTACTTGCTAGCACCTCAAACATTGAGAAACGTGCTTAGCTGTGTCTACTTTCATACCATTCCACCAAAATTGCTGATGCAAATTCCTGTACATCTTTGTACTACCCGGATGAACACTATAATTACTCCTATGTGCTTCCAACAAAATTTCCTTCTTTACTTCTTTATTGTCAGGAACACAAAGTCGTCCTTGGCATCTTACCACTCCATCTTCAGAGACTTGAAATTTCGGTCTTTTTCCTAGAGACACTACATCTTTCACTTTCATAATTTCTGGGTCAAACTCTTGTAAGGTCTTAACTTTCTGAATAATTTCAGGTTCAATCCTTAATGCACTAAGCATATTTGTAAGACAATCCACTTTTAATTTAAACTTTGAGTCCGCTACGAACTTTAACAAGCTCCATTCCACCATTCTTAAACTGGCCATCGCCATAGCTGACTTACGACTAAGAGCATCCGCTACCTTATTTGCTTTCCCTGGATGGTATCGTATCTCACAATCATAATCCTTTAACAACTCCATCCACCTCCTTTGTCTCATGTTCAACTCCTTTTGTGAGAACAGATACTTCAAGCTCTTATGATCGGTATAAATCTCAAACTTTTCCCCATATAAATAATGTCTCCATATCTTCAAAGCGAACACTATACTGGTAATTCTAAATCATGCGTTGGGTAGTTCAATTCATAGGGTTTTAATTGTCTAGACACATAGGCTATGACCTTGCCATGCTACATCAAAACACATCCCAGTCCTTTGTGAGATGCATCACTATACACCGTAAAACCATCCGATCCTGTCGGTATAGTCAAGATTGGAGCCGAGGTCAATTTTCATTTGAGCTTCTGGAAACTCCTTTCGCATTCCTCATTCCATTCAAACTTGACGTTCTTTCGAGTCAATTTTGTTAGAGGACCTGCCAATCGTGAGAATCCTTCAATAAACCTTCTATAATAACCAGCCAGTCCTAAGAAACTCCGTATTTCAGTAGGTGTGGTCGGTCTCGGCCAATTTATTACCATCTCAACTTTCGCCGGGTCCACTGCAATTTCTCCTCCTAATACTACGTGCCCCAAAAATATTATCTGGTCCAGCTAGAATTCACACTTGCTAAATTTGGCATACAGCTTATGATCTCTTAGAATTTGCAAAACTATCCTCAAGTGTTGTTCATGCTCTCTAGGCCCTCTTGAATATATCAGGATGTCATCAATAAAAACAATCACAAATTGGTCTAAATAAGGCTTAAATACCCTATTCATTAGATCCATAAATGCAGTCGGTGCATTTGTCAATCCAAATGGCATGATCAGGAACTCGTAATGTCCATAACGAGTCCTTAACGCAGTCTTAGGAATGTCTTCTTTCTTAATTCTTAGCTGATGGTATCCTGACCTTAAGTCAATCTTAGAGAAGACCGAACTTCCTTGGAGTTGGTCAAATAGGTCATCAATTCTAGGCAAAGGATATTTATTTTTAATGGTCACTTGATTTAGTTCCCTATAGTCAATGCACAAGCACATCGACCCATCTTTCTTTTTCACAAACAAAACTGGTGCGCCCCAAGGTAAAGCACTTAGCCTAATGAATCCTTTGTCAAGCAACTCTTGTAGTTGCACCTTCAATTCCTTCAACTCAACTAAGGCCATCCTATACGGGGCTTTCGATATTGGTCCTATTCCGGGCGTTAATTCAATTTCGAACTCAATTTCTCGTTCTGGCGGTAATCCAGGCAATTTCTCAGGAAATACATCATGAAATTCATTAACCACTCGAATTTCATCAAGTTTAAGCTCTTCCCTAGTATAATTTTTAACCATAGCCAGGTACCCTTGACATCCTTTGTCAAGTAACGCACGAGCTTCTATTGCTGTAATAAGTGCTATAGATAGGTGGGTCTGACCTCCCAAAAATTCACAACTAGACTGATCAAGTAAGACAAATTGGATCACTTTTCTATAACAATCCATTTTGGCCCGATACTTACGAAGCCAATCCATTCCTATGATAACATCGAGATCATACATAGCCATTACGACCAAGTCTAATTCCATATCCTTTCCTCCCATTGATATCTTACAACTCCCACACACCAGCCTAGACAATACCATATTCTTTAAAGGCGTTGAAACACAAAGAGGTGTCTCAAGAGGCGTAACTTCTATTTTACTCAAATGCCTATATCTTTCAGACACAAATGAATACGTAGCACCCATATCAAATAATGCATATGCCTTTTTGCCATTTATGAAAATCGTACTCGAAATAACGTTTTTGGAAGCTTCCGCTTCCTCTTGGATGATTGCATACACCCTTCCTTGTGCTGGTGGCCTCTGAGGATTCCTTGGTAAGTTTAATCTAACCGCACTCTATTGTCCCTGTCGCACCGAGCCAACACTCAATTGCGACATTTCTTGTGGGCAACTTCTCCTAAGGTGGCCCACTTGTCCACAACCAAAACATCTCAGTTGTCCATTGCAAGGTCTTGGGCCATGTTGCCCATCACACCTTTGACAAACATCGGGTTGATAAGGTGCTTTCCCTATATTCAGGCCATCTTTTGCTCTCCCGAAATTTCCAAAATTGCTCTTTTTCTTCACATTCCAAGTCTGACCTTGACCAGAATAGGGTCTCTTACCCCTTCTCACATCATTAAAGTTTTTAGCTGTTTTTTAAACTCTGATCGCTCTCTCACCAACTCTTGCTCCACTAACTGTGCCCTTTCATAAATCTCGTGATAATCCCTTATGTTCAAAGGCACCAGTTTTTTCCTAATATCAATTCTCAACCCTTTCAGAAACCTCTTAGCCTTTTCTTCCTGATCCTCAGTTAGTCTAGGGGCATATCTAGACAGTTCAGAAAATCTCGCCTCATATTGGTCCATTGTTAGCTCCTTTTGTTCTAACTGAACAAATTCTGAAATTTTCATGTCCTTAGCACAGTCAAAAAAATGCTTTCTATTGAAAGCTCCCATAAACTCTTCCCAGTTAACATCAATACCTGGTGAAAATATTGTATCCTTCGAAGCTCTCTACCAAAACTTCGCATTTCCCTCAGTTGGTACTCTGCCAAAGTTATTTTCTCAACATCATTGTAGTCCAACAGCCGGAAAATTCGTTCCATCCCATCAATCCAATGCTTCGCCTCCTCAAGACTTCCCATTCCATTGAACTTAGGTGGTTTCAGCTTTAGAAATTGCTCCACCAGTCCTTGAGTACGGTGTTCTGCTCCGGGCTGTTGCTGCACTTGTCTTTCCATTAGATTTCCTATATTGGCCAATGCCTACAGGATATCTTCCATCCGGGGTTCAGCCTTTGTTGCACAGGCTTCAGCCCTCGATGGATGAGCACTTCTAGCTCGTACCATGATTTCCCTGCAGTTTTCCAAGCATTTGCCTCAGGAAATATCTGTGACTCAATGTCTTCTTTAAAAAAAAAAAGCAACTAAAGAAAATAAGTAACATAACCATGTTACTAGTACCTAAAAGTAGTTCATAATAACTACTAGGGATCTACGAGTGATTACTCATCACCTGTTATTCAAAGTTACCCAACTATTCCACTCAATATCCTATGGTGTGCATTGTCATCATGTTCCTCAATTTCCAAATGAGGCTCCTTATCACTCGAACCTATAACCATTGCTCTAATACCAACAAAGCCGGGATGTGGAACCCCTGAACAACTGAGGTCGCCACAGCCTGTCTATCTCTTTATCTCGATAAGATATTCTTTACATTACTTTTATATAAAGGGTTTTAAAGAAGGACCGAGGTCCTTAGGTATATTTATAAATATTTACTTTTTTTTTAAATGGTCCCAACGCAATTTATTTGCGGAAGCATAATTTTGTTTCACCATCTCTCCCTCCAATAACTATAATGCAATTCACATCAACCACGCACCATAAGAAAAGATAAGGCTGAGCCATTTTTATTTATATATTTTCATGATGGATTTCTCGGGTCGGTATAACCAAAAAGAAAAGCCAAGACTTTTAACTACACTTGGCCATAACCCAAAAGATATCTCGACCCCTATATCGATCACATGTCATCCCCATCTACAAGTGTCGGCTACTCTAAAAAAATTTCAGCTCTCACTCCTCACGCAGCCATCACACCCATCCTCGCGTATCGGGCGGTCGTGGCGGCAACATCCCCCGAATCACTCCATCTCGGCGGATGTGGACCGACAAAAACTCTTGGATGATCGGGCCCCCAGCCAAGCCCACATCATACATGACCAGCACGCGAACTCATACAAACGTCAGATCAGGGATGGTAACGCAATCAATCTTCCAACACTCTACCTTCATGTCAGATGGGAGGCCGTAAAAGGTAACGCGCTTGACCGGAGTGAGAGGCATCTTCCTAATCTGAAATGTTGCTCCACAAAGGGGTGAGTACAGTCACTCAGTAGGTAAAAGATCCATTAACTACTCAATGCATCACACATTACAATCATAACATCATAGCAGAGTACATATCTTTCATGCATTCAAGCATAACTTACCTTGCAGCCATGCATATGTCATCATACCATATGTGCATACATCATCATGCACTCATCACCAAGCATTCATACATATACCATCATGCCATAGGTGCACATACAACCTTGTACTCATCATCAAGCATTCACACATATACCATACCTCATGTACACATCATATCATACGGCCATGCATACATGTCACCATACCATGCATGATTCAATTTTCCACCTTTTATCTTTCAATTTGATCACCACATCTTTCTTTTCCGGGATCAGTAATTGCATCCCACATTTTATCACTCGTACCACAACCTGGCATCACGAGAAACCTCCGGCACACACCACTAGGCATCCTGGCACCCCCACATTCCGGGCATCTCGTATCCCAACTGGCATCACGAGGCATTCCTTGGGCACAAACCTCTGAGGCTTCCAGCACCCAACCATTCTGGGCATCTCGAAACTCCTGAGGACATCCGGGCATGTATTGTAGTACAAACGGGCGTCCGGCACCCCCCCATCCCGGGCATCCTGACACTCCCAGGGCATTGTCAGCTCACCTCCAATAGTTTCCTCATTCATCATAATTTATATTCACCAATTCATGTCTCACAATCAACATAGCACATGATGTAATGGCAACAAAGTCAAATTCAACATTTGATTTTATATGCAAAGCCAAATATCATCACATGAGTAGCAAGATTTGATCACTTAAATCAATATAATTCATGAGGCTCATCCAAAACAGAATAGTCATAAATTACAGCATTTTCAAATTCGCTCAATCCAACTTGCACAGTTTTAGAAAATATTTTATTTAAATGCCCAAATGATTTTCTAAAATTATGAAATTCAAACATGTGATATTCAAGACATAAAGGCAGACATTTCATGCAGAACACTGCACCAAAAGACCCTCATATCATGCGGTATAGACCGAACATCACAGCACCATTATCATAACCACTTAACTTGCACAGTTTTCGAAAAATTTTCAGTTAAATAGGCAATTGAAATTCAAAAATTATGAAATTTGAATATGTTTCAGGGAAGACATAAAGAAAAATACTTGATGAAGGACACTTTTCCGAAAGAACTTCATACAAAATGATATGGCCCACGCATTGAAACTGACTAAATCCGAACGCGTCAGATTACACGGTTTTAGAATTATTTCCGATTAAATACCCGAATGACCTTCAAAATTCATGAAATTCGACTATGTTGTAGACAAGATCCTAAGGTAGGTTTTTCATGAAGGAATTAAAGTCAGATTCATCCTATATAGTTAAATATATACAATTTATTACTTCCATTTCAATAGCAAAGTTTCCAGATCTGACTACTTCCGAAAAACCACGATTTCACCTATCTATTCTTGTTAGTTGTCCCTAAATTTTTGATATGTTAAACCTCAGGATGTCCTTTACATCTTTTGTTAAGAAATCAAAGTGAAATTTCAACAAAAAGATAGCCTAACAGTCCATGCATTCATCAAAGGTAGTTACCGAAATCTCCAGATCCAGTCTCTCCGAAAAATAAAGATTTCACCCACTTACACTTGTTCGTTTTGTCCCAAATTTGATTATGTTATATTTCAAGAAGTCCTTAACAACTTTCATTTAGAAGTCACGGCCAAAATCCAGCTCAAACAACACATGCAAACCAATAGAACATCCAAGGACGAACCGTTTTCTCAAGAACAGTTTACTAGTCTCAAACATCCCTCTTAAGACTTCAACTTTTTACACCCTAAACATCCGAAATCTATCACCATTCAAGCACACATGCTAGGCACAACATGCAAGAGCAGATTAAGGATCCCAACTTGCCTCTAAACTGAGCAAACAGCAAGCACATGGCAACTGGACATGGCAGCGATGAACAACAGACGATCGGCTTCCTTCTTCTTCCGCACACTCACTCTCCCTTTCTCTCTCGATTTCTCTCTTTCCCTCGGTAACTCTCTCTCTCTCTCTCTCTTCGGACGAACCCCTCTCTCTCCTTCTCTTTCTCGCTTAAGCCAGCCATCATTTCCCTTAATTTTTCTTCCCCTCAATGATGAACAATCGTTAGATGTGCATGGGGAACACTTGGCAGCTAGGAGGGACAAATGGCCTTCTTCATGCAAGATGGGCCTCCATTTTTTGGCTGGGCTTGGGCCAGCCACGGGCCGACGGCTCCTTCTCCTCCTTGGGCTTCACGGCTAGGCCCAAACAGTCGAAGGGTGGGGCTTCTTGTGGGCTGGTCTTGGGCTAGAATTTTGGCCCACAACTCATCCTAATAATCCTCCTTAAAACCTAAATTTACAAGCACCTAATTGGAATTTATAATTCTTAAAACTTTATGACCTAATTTAATAAATTCCAATTCATAATGCACATAGCCAAAAAAAAAAAAAAAGAATTTTCCTATCAAATAATTATTCACCAAAAGCTTGGCCAAAGTCTTCATGCAAGACATGAATTAGAGCACCCCTAAAGATTGGCAAGGAATTCTAGGATGCCACATCTATCCCTTCTTCTTGCGTAATCCTTTGGCTACGAGTCTTGCTTTATTCCTGACCACTTTTCCTTTCTTGTCCACCTTGTTCTTGAAAACCCATTTAATTCTAATAATGGACTTACCTTTAAGTTTGGGAATTAGCTTCTAAACATCATTGATGCTAAACTATCTGAGTTCTTCTTGCATTGCTTCGATCCAGCTTTAATCAGACAGGGCTTCTTCTATACTTTTGGGTTCTATCTCAGAAACAATTGCTAAAGCACTAGATTCTTCTCGCCTTTTAGATCTGGTACGAATTCCTTCATCAATGTTGCCAATGATGAGTTCTTTGGGATGACTTGACTTATGCTTTTAGTTGCGGTTGGTTTGAGAGTCTGCTGATCCTCTGCTTCGGTTGAATATTGTGGTTCTTCTTGTTGTTGATCTTCAGAAGTCTGAACCACTTTGGAGGAAGTAGACTTTATAAAGTCTGGAGTAAGTTTAGATTCTTGAGGTTGAGTCTTGTCCAGTTGATTCTGCATAGAGTCTTGAAACTTGACATTCATAGATTCTTCCACAGACTGAGTCTTCTTGTTGAATACTCGTAGGCTTTGCTTGAGGTTGAGTAGCCAAGAAAAATTCATTTGTTTGGTTTTTCTTCAAATTTTCTAATTTGATCATTTGCATTTTTCAAAACAAAACACTTACAACCAAACACATGAAAGTAAGAAACATTTAGCTTCTTCTCTTTAAACACTTCATAAGGAGTTTTCTCTAGAATAGGCCTCAACAATACTCTGTTAATGATGTAGCAGGCTGTAGAAATTGCTTTAGCCCAAAATCGAGAGGAAATTTTACTCTCAATTAAGAGGGTTCTTGCCATCTCTTGCAATGATTTATTTTTTCTTTCCACAACCCCATTTTGTTCTGGAGTGTTCAGAGAAGAGAAAACATGTTGGAAATTAAATTCATCATAGAACTTCGCAAAGTGTTGATTTTCAAACTCACCTCCATGATCTGTTTGTATGATTGAAATAGCATATCCTTTTTCTTTCTAAACCTTCTTGACAAATTTTGAAAAGTGAGAGAAGGCTTCAGACTCTCTTGCCAGGAAGTAAACCCAAGTAAAGCATGAGTAATCATCCATGATTATTAGGCAACGTCTCTTTCCACCAATACTTTGAGTTCTGGTTGGTCCAAAGAGGTCCATATGCAGAAGCTACAAAACTCAATTAGTTGAAACTTGATTTATAGGTTTAAAAGTACTTCTAACATGTTTTCCCAAAACACATAGTGTGCATAATTCAAACTTTTGATAAGCCAAGTTGGGGAGTCCACGAACAAGCTTCTTGGAGGACATCTTGGCAATCTGCTTTATATTAACATGGCCAAGCTTTCGATACCAAAGATTTGTTTCATCTTGAATGGATATTAGACACTGAGAACTTTCTAGTTTTATATCCATAAGGTAAATATTCTCATGTCTTTGACCAATGAAATATTGAGAGAAATCTTTACTAGTTCCCGAACAAATGCCTTCTTGGAAATTAATTTTGAATCCAGTATTGCACAGTTGACTTATGCTGAGTAGATTGTAATTCAATTCTTCCACCACGGAAACATTGTTGATTGTGAGACTTTCATCTTTACAGTTCCACATCCAACAATTCTTCCTTTGTTGTTTCCACCAAAAGAAACTTTTCCATCATTTATTTGAACAAACTTTATAAAACAATTTGAATCTCCTGTCATGTGTATCGAATGGCCACTATCCAAATACCATTTGATCTTCTTCTTGATAGTGACCTGTAATCATAAAAAGAACTCAAGCTTTCTTTGGTACCTATATTTTCTTGGGTTTAGAGGAGTTAGTATTAAAAACAGTATTTGCCCAGTCCCTCTTAATAGGTCTCCAAACCTTGGGACATTCCTTCTCGAAATGTTTTGAGCTGTTACACTTTGAACATTTGAGAGCACTTCGGCTAATAGGTTTTACGAAAACTTTTTGAAAATGATTTTTATAAAATATTTTTGTAGGTCTTTGTTTGATTCTTTCCTTTACTTTGGGAAAATCAATTAAAGGAATATATGATGTTGTCATGCCCAAACTAGATTTGTTAAAATAAGGTCTTTGTACAGAAATAATATTTTCCAACTTCTCAGATCATTTTGAAAACCTTTTTGTAATATTTGAAATGTCTTCTTTCAAAAAAGCATTTTCATTCGAAAGAGAATCTATAATTTCTTTCAAATCAACAAAACTTTTATCCAGATTTTCAAAATTTTCTTTCCAAGAAGTCTCATTTTGCCTTAGTTTTGAATTTTCCCTTTTTAGCTTGGAAATCCTTTTGAAAGATGTTTTGAGACTGAGACAAAGTTCATCTATATATTTTGAGACTTTAACAGGGATTTTTAAATTGCTAACCTCAACTTCTTTGTCTGAATCTGAATCAGAGTCTGTTTCAGAGTCTGAGTTTAATTCTGAATTGGCCATTAGACATATGTTAGCGTATTCTTCATCACTTTCCTCGCATTCAGTCTTGCTCCATGTCTCTACTTCGAGAGCCTTTTTTGCATTTCTTTGTTTTCCTTTCTTTTTCTTCAACAGAGGACAGTGGGTCTGATGTGCCCATTTTTCTTGCATTCGAAGCATATCACATCTTTGTTGGTTTCATTATCCTTAGTTGATTTCTTTTGAAATTTTTGAATGCTAGCTCTTCATCGTCCATGTCATCTTCTGAATCTGTATCATTAGAATCATCGTTAGATTTTAAAATAATAGACTTCTTACCTTTATGATATTGTTCCTCATTGATTTGCTCCATTTCATATCATTGAAGTGTGCCAACTAGTTCATCTACTAAAAGAGGCATGATCCTCTGGGTTTCTCTAATTGATGTCTTCACGTGATTCCACTCTTTGGAGAGTGTACGCAGCAATTTATTGACCTTCATTGGTCCTTAGATTGGTTGTCTTGATATGCTAGACCGTTTACAATCTCTGTGAAATGACTGAACATGTGATATCCTGAATTTTAGGTTCTGATTTCAATTGAATGAGTCGGGCATTTCAACGACGCGCCTATAGTTCTTTTCCTTGAGCTGATTACTCATGGGATAACTAGTTTATCAGGTGAAGCTGTTAAGGAATCTAAGTGCAATAGACTTGAGAATTTGACCAAAAAACAATTGCTCGACTGTATTAATCTATAAGGGTCTTTATGGCACATACCAATTAGATACCGAAGATAGGTCGACTCGATAAAGGCATGAGATCCAGTGTGGGTGATTCCACTAGATCACACAAATCTTGTCGATCGGCACTAGGCCGATTTCTCTGTCGTTTTGGTACCCAGTGTCCGTATTTGAAACCATGACATTTCTACGACAACCGAGAGTTGCCAATATGTCGAATATGCACTTTGTGGCTTGAAAATAATCAACCACAAGTCAAATGCACGAAAATTTCTAAAAGCTAATTAGTAGATTAGGACGTGCTAAATTTACGCCGAATTGAAATTAACTATAAAATTGAATCCGAATTTAGAAATTGAGAGTTTTGTTATGTCACAAAACATTTTAGGAATGTCGACTCATCTTCAGATTATTTTGCTGCAAACTGAGTTTTTCGGCGAAAAATCAAAGTATGGTTATTTTTGCTCGGGAAAATTGGTAGGCCCAATTTTGGTCGCACTTTTGGGATCCAAGATGGTTCTATGGTCAAGGAAAAATGTGGATTTAAGTGTGGTTACGTTGGATGATTTTCTGGAATTCAAATTGAGCTCGATTGGATTTATTTGGAAGAGAATAGAATGAATTTGATGTACAAATGTACCAAATTCGTATGCCAAGGGGTAAACCACATTTTGGACCTATTGACAAGCTTGTGGACGAAGCTTGAGGAGAGAGAGTGGCTGATGTCATGTGATGTCATGGTGGGGGCAAGAGAGAGGTGTGTTTGACAAGTGTTGCAAGCTTGAAAGCCCAAGGGGAGCCCCCTCTTCAGCAGACCTTCTTCTCCCCCATTTCATGGCTTTCTCCATTGTTGAGGAGGTGGAGAAGCTCAGCAAAACCAGAGGAAGAAGAGCAGTAGCCCCCTTGCTCGACCGCACGCCTGCAAGCCCACCAGAGCTGCTCCACCCTCGCCCGTGCGTCCGTCTGCTCGCGCCCTGCTCCGTCACTGCTCATGTATCCTGACCATCCAGACTCCTTCTCTTGCATCCAGCAATGTCCCCCGATGTCCAAAGCCACCGTCGAAGCCACCCAAAGCCACCGAAAGTCTAGCTACAACCACCTTCGCCCATCCTTCACTGTTTCAGCCTCAACGAGCAAACCGAGCAGCCTTCTTCTAGCAAGATCAGAAGCCAAGAACTAGCAAAGCCGTGAGGCTTCATGAGGAGTTTCCAAGCTCTTCCCAGCCTCCATTGGTGTTGCCGTGGGCAAGTTTATCGCTCGCCTTCGTGTCCTCTTTGTAGTGAACTCATCGGCTTGCAAATCCAGTGAGTTTATCCACTAAACCTTGCTTATGAGGTTAATTATGCTTAAGTGTTGGTTAAATTAGCTTAAGAATAGATTAATGATAATCTAGAATTGTTAGATTAGCCTTAGAATGATTTAGTATTAATCTAATTAGTGAGATTAGCATCATTGAAGATGGTTTAGTCGAATCCAGTGACTGTCAGCAGTTCGGATCTCTGGATCTTTGTCGTTTGTCATTTTTGTGGATCAAAATGGGTTGCAAATTTGAGGACGATTCCCTCTTGAGAAATGTTTTAGACATCTTCAGCTATTACATATATTTTTCACAAGATTTGAGATTTAAATGAAGGAGATATCAGCCCCGTCATTTGCAAATAGAACCTCAGTTTTCGCTGGAAATGATGACCTTTTGGGATTCAAGGGATTTTTATCAACTCTTAAAGTTCTAATTTCAAAATGGTTTCTTCACAAAAGTTGTTTTTCACATCTTTTAGTTTAACATAATCAAATTTTATATCAAATGGACAAGTTTTGGGTTTAGAACCAAACTAATTTCGGAAAAAACAGACTTTCTGGAAACGGACGCAGTTTCTGTTCTAGATTAAGTGATTTACTGGGATTAATCTAAAAGGATTTGGGTTAAGGTGTCTGCATGAAAAATTTTCTTTTATGTGTCATTTACAACATGTTCAAATTTTGGAATTTTCTGAACTTATTTGATTAGATTTCCGAATCTAAACTCGAAGATGCACGAGTGGACCGTTTCTGCTAGTTAGGGCCAGTAGTAGTTGGTGATTATTCTTGATGCTTTGCTTGCTAGAAGTTGCATATTTGGTGATGTGGTTGAATTATGCAATTGATTGTTGCATTGTGAAATTGAGTGGTGATTGTGAAAATATGGTGTTTATTCAGAAAATCCTAGGTGTCAGGTTTTGACACCGAAAACGGATTTGGAGTATTTTATCAAATAGTGAGGTTTAAAAAAAGGATGGTTTCTGTTTTCCTGGTTTGAATTTAAAGAGTAACCATACACGTGGCAATTTTCTTGAATGATTTTAAAGTGAGGAAAAGAGGCCGGGATTAATATTTTGATGAATGGCATTGAGTGAAATGCAAGGTATCCTGGGTTGAATTTGAATTGTCATGTGTGGTTAAGAGGAAACCGTCCTAAGCCTTTGAACTGGACATGCCCCTATATGGGAGGGCCCACACAACGTGCTCAAGTTGCAATTGATTCTAGGCCTATGCTCCTTTGGAAATGCCATCGACATAGTGACGAAGCCGCGCTCCAAGGTGGGGAGGAGATGCCTGGCTAAATGCCAGTAGATAGCTAAATTGGGAGTAGGCTATGCCCTAGAGTGGCAGTGAGTAACAATTGGAACGCATGCCGAATGCTGTTGTTATTTCGGATTATAGGACGAAATTATGTGACGTGGTATAAGACGTGTCATAATGATTTAGTCTTATAATTTGGACTCATGTGGTTGTTTGAAATGATATTGTTGGCGTTCCAGTTGTTTAAGTTCTTATTACTGCATGTGGTTGAGTGATATGAACTGTACTTGTATGAAAAAACTAAGGTGAGGTAAGTCATCTATATTGTGTGGCTAGGCCACCTCTGAGTGTAATTACTTCCTAATAGGGATTTAGGGGTATACTTGCTGAGACATTCTCTCATTGGTTATTGAATAACCATTTTCAGGTCCTTAGAGGACTTGGCCTTATGGAGTTGCAGAGGTGAAGTCTGAAGGATGGGAGATTGTGTTCGACTTGTAGGTCATAGGATGATTCCTTTTAAGAGCTGGTCTTTTGTAGACTTTTGGTTGTAGACCTTTGTTTGAAAACTCTGTTGGTTCATGAAAATGTTGGTTGCGAATTTGCTTCCTGCTTTCCTATCCCGTATTTTATTGTTAAGGGTTTTATAATACACTTCCGCATGTGCATTTAAAATGAATGGGTCGACAAAGAGTACATAGGAATGTCACATATTTGATCGACCACAGTGGGATGTGCGCACCCTCGGAGTTCGGGGGGTGACAAAACATGTCAATAATGGATTTTCCAGGCTTCATCTTGAAAGCTTCATACTGTCTGTTTACACCTAAATTTTGCCATTTTATTTAGCATTTAATCTTGTACAAAATTAAGAATTAGTCGCTAAAAGAAAAAAAGAGAAAGAGACAAAAAAAGAAGAGAGAAGAAGAAAAAACAAAACAGCAAATAAAAAAGAAAAAGAAAGAAAAAGACACCTAGGGGTCGGGTTAGGCTAGATTTGGCTTTGGCTCGGTCCGCCGCTTGCCTTTCTTTCCCCTATGCGGCCCAAGCCATCTCCTTTTGGCCCAGCCCACATCCCGACTTGTCTTCTTCTTGGTGTCTTCACGCTTGAGACCTGGGGGGTGGAAAAAGGAAACAAAAGCAAAAGGGAGAGCTTGAGGTAGGATGAGAGAGGGGAGTGAGTGAAGAAAGTTGGAGGGAGAGACTGCCGGCCACCGCACGGCCGATAACCCGCCACCATGCCTCCTTTCTCGCTTCAAAACCCTAGCTAGAGGCGACCCAAGGAAAACCGAGAAACAACAAGCATGAGGAAGGAAGTCGACGGCCGAGGAGAGAGGAGTTGTCCCTAACACCATTCGAGCCGCCGCCCTCTTACCCGACGCTATCCGAGCCACCGCCACCGCCACCCCCAGTCCCCTCGCCAATGAACTTGAAAACCACAATGTCGTCCTCGATGAAGAAGTCTCGGTGTCGTTCCTAAGTGACCCTACCATGACGCCGCTCCTACTATCCTTCATCCCGTCCGTCTACGCCACCTGCGTCGGTAGTTAGCCACTGCCGCACCCCACCTTGGCTGGAGCCCGTGCCAGCCCACGACTCGCCTACTCGCAACTTCGTCTCCCTCGTCGCGGCCCACCATCTTTGTCTATTGACCGAGCATCAACCCCCCTCCACGCTGGTCCGAGCCACTCCCCCCTCCGAGCGACGCCACTGCTGCCTAAGCAAGCCATATCTAGAGGGAGGAGGCTCACTATCATCGTTCCTACTACCGCTGTCACCTCCTTAGCCACTGACAACACTGCCAACCCCGACGTCATCGTCGTCCCTTTGCTGCCCCGTGTTGCTGTCAAATCACCCAACACCGCATCACTGCCGCCACCCGCCGCGTCACCGTTGTTGCCCGCTATGTCGTCGCTGCTGTCAAGCCCGTCACCGCCGTTGTCGCTTGATCACCCGATGTCAGCGCTGCCGAGAAGACCCAGAGAAGAAGGTTAGAATGCCAAGTCGGGTGTGGGTCGCGAACTGAATACTGTCTTGAACAATTTGGGCCGGGTATATCGAGGCCGGGCTTGGGCTAGTTTAGGAGGAGGGCTTGTGGGCTTTTTCCTTTTAAAAGAAAATTAGACCCGACTGAGCCTGTATATCAGGCCCAACTCGACTAGTTTCCGCGTGACCCGACCCAGTTCGGAGCTCGGGGCGATTTGGTTCGAGCTCGAGCCCTTTTCACCGAACCAGTCGAACCCAACCTAGGGATCCAACCCGGTTCGTTTTAAATATATTAAAATATTAAAATATTAAAATAATATTTTCAAAATTAAAAAAAAATAAATAAATAAACATTTTTAAAAATTTTAAAAAATTAAAAAATTTTGGAAAATTAAAAAAATGTAGGATTTGGTTGGGAATTGCCATGTTTTGCCTTTTTAATGTAATTAGATCTTTATTTGCTCGCATATTAATTATGCCGCATGTTTAATTTGCATATTTAATTATGTTTGATTGCACGTGTTAAATTTTATTGCAATTAGGATTTAGGTAGCTATGATTGTTACTTTAATGATTGCATACCCACTTGATTACCTCACATATTAGTGGATAGGTGTAAAATCACTCCAAACTACCTGACAAAAGTATTTTCTTTTAAAATGAATAAGATTAGGTACCGAAATGGCACTAATTGATCAATTAGTGTAATCAAGTCCCTGACCCTAAATTCTCTGGTTGCGTAGGAAGTGTGGCATACTCCCGTTCCTCACTTGGTTTCTAACCGACCCCAATAGCCTAGTGGCAACTCCCTTTTGTGAAATTCTTAAAAATATCCCAATGTCACGCAAGGTATGGGCTTGGGAGAGCCCGCGCCTAATCATGGGCTTTAGGCCCGTCCTTTAGGCAATACCCCTAAACCTGTTCCTTCCCCCGAGGGTAGGTCGCGACAGCTTGGCAACTCCACTGGGAAATGGTTTAAGACCTTAAAGGACTTAGGCCGAAATTAATCTTGTTTAAAAATATTTTTGTTTGGCAGCGAGGATTCCAGGTACGTCCCTAACATTAAAGGTGTTAAATTTTTTACAAAATGGGAGGTATAAGGAGAAGTGTTTGCTCACTTTTGTCTTGCGGGGAGGTGTAGGAATGTATGGTTTATTTTTTATGTACGGAATGTTGTTTGCCTATAAATTGTTGTGCACGTATCATTTGCATTGCACTACACCCTAGCATACACAACCCGCCCTTGGACCTAGGCCGCATAGGATCATTTAGGATGGTGTTGAGGTGGATACCACTCTGACTACAAGCAAGAGCGTAGTACGTGTCACCCATCTCAACCCCAAAATTTCTTTCTTGATGTCAGAGGTCCCCACCTTGGTCTACGAGCATGCGACACGGGTTGGTTCTTTGACGAAGCTGGAGTCATGGGTAACACGACCTAGCAACGAGCTTGTTGGTTCAGTCCTGTGATCCCATGGTTTCATTTTGGGCCGTATAGAGTAGAAATCAAACCACATCCCATGTGCATGTCTATGTAATAAAAAAAAATAGAGATAAAGTTTGGCACCCATTGTAAGTATCATTTTCCTTTTTATTTGCTCATTTTGTATTGAATTTTCATCTTGAAATTTGCAGAAATTAATTGAATGCCCTCGATGTTGTAGTTATGGGCCCTGTTGAACATGTGGTTTTATTTAAATTTCTAGTTATGGGCTGAAAATCGCACTTTCAAAAAAAAAAAAAAAACTTTCAAGTTACAATTATACATTAGGGCACAAAATTGAAATTGCATTTTTGATCAAATTCTTTCATTCCCATATTTTGGGACTAAAATGCAAATCTCGGCGAAATACTAAAACCCCGTAATGAGGACTATGGGGCATGTACCGTCACCTCAATTTTGCTATAAGAAGCGACGTCATTAAGAGATCATTTTCTCTCATTCACGTACTGACATCGTTGTCGTTTTGCAGGTTAGGCGTAATACTCCTAGACATTCTCGTGTTTGACCATATAAAGAAGTGAATTATAGAGTTAGGACAAGAGTTGACTTTTACTCTTATCTATACAAGAGTTTCCTCTATTTTATCATTGTTCTTATTCTTGTTAAGAATCATGTTTTCCATTTTTAGTTTTGATTGCGAATCCAATTGGTGGTTTTCTAAATCATGCGACTCACATTTTTAATGATGGAATTCAATTTCATGAAAACCATCATTAAAAAAAAAAAAAAAAAACAAATTCAAAAGTGTTTCAAGTGAACCTTTACATATACCTTCCAAAATGAATTTCAAGAAAACTCTACTTAAGACCCTCTCTTCAGGTGATCGCTTTCTCGGGTAGGATGAGGAGTTTATCTAAGATCGGCATCTACTCCTTCTGAAAGATAAAAGTGTAGGCTCATAGAACTTGAGGGGCAAGCATGCGCCAAGGCTTTGTTGGTGCCAATCTTCCAATAGAGGCGGAATGAAATTGAATTCCATTCTAGAAAGTTTCTTTATTTGGAGATGTCTTAGGTGCCAAAATAGCCCATCGATCTCGTTCACTTTGCATGATGAGACAAATTAAGGGAGTTGCCAAGCATCCAAAAAGACGAATTTGAAGGAAGAGTAGACTGTATCGATTCCAATTATTCATTTCTGATACCATTTCTAAAACATGACTTTCTTTTTAGTGTCGGGAGACATCAAAAGTACCAAGTTTTGTAACGTCCCAACAAATGCGATGAAGCGTTATTAAGTAATGTCCATCTTACACAAAGAAAGATTCAAATGAAATAGAGGGGCAATATCATCCCTTCCTCCATAAGGGGCACCTTGGGATGTCGATTGCCCGACTTTGGAAAGGGATGTATTTCGTTCCTAAACTCGATTCTCTTTAGCATAAAAAATGACATTTTCTTTGGTACAGGACAGACTCGAATAGAATAGAGGTTTGTCAAATAAAGAGTGGGAGAGCAACATTTCATTTAGAGAAAAATCTCTCATTCCTCTACCAATGAAGTGTACAAGACAGACTCGTTCCTCAATTGAACCTAACTAAAAATGGAGATAACTCGTTTCATCTCCCCTTCTTACAGAGTGATAAATGAAAAAAAAAAAAAAAGTTGCACCTTGACCGTAGAAGTGGCGCCTTCTACCAAGAAATCAAGAAAACATCAAACGCTTAAAGGCAAATGTAAGTGAAGGGTAATGCCAAGTTATCAAATATCCATGAGGGTGAATCCAAGAGATGTTAGCCCTCAAAAGATAAAAGCGAGTGAAGGGTAATAATGTATTGTTTCCAACATTTCAATCCCTAAAGATTTTTCTATTAACACGTTCTTATACTTTCTTTACAGGGTTACTGGGTCACCATGCCGTAGTTAAGTACCCTTCTTCTCAATTTTTTTTTAAAAAAAATGGAGAATTTACATTACAAAAAAGAACCTTTTGCGCTTTCCTAGAGACAAGCGCAAAAATGAATAGTTAAAAAAAAAACTTTGTACAAACTTCTTGAGCATCATTTTTATCTCAAAATTGTTTTCTCGCTTTGTAGGTTATTCATTTTGAATCAAACTTCTCTATGGAGATTGATTTACTTAGATGATCACGGCAGAGTGAAATGGAGATGTTAACTATGCCAAACAAGAAGTGCTTAGGATGAAGAAAGGTAAGCCATTTCCAAACACATCGTTCAAACACTTTTGAGAGTTGAGTAAAAATATGACATTCTCTTAGGACGAAGGATTCATTCGCATTGAGTGCAAATATCGAAATGATAAAGGTGTTTCCTTCATTGAGCTCAAGCATTGCACTATTCTCTTGCTACCTTTGTGGGCTGAATAAAGATAATCTTTCAAAGTACCCCTGTTGAGAACGACCCTACATTAGGGCAACATAGGAGGTTACGATCATATTGTAGAGCAAAAGATTGAGAAAGATTCTATTACTTTCACTTGTATCAATCTTCTAGTGATAGCTTTAGAGGAATTCTCATTAGAGCTTGACTCATCCCAAGGTGAAGAAAAACATTTCCTTCTCTACCCAAACACTGTTACCCATTGTTTTAATCAACTTGGGCATGATTATTCATTTATGAACCTTGAGCGGTGATCATCTCCCTTCATTGGGGCTAGGCATAAGAATTGACCAAATACAATTAACAATTGCGAGAAAATGTGAAAAGCATCTTGAAAATCATAAGAGCTACAAAAGTTCAAAGAGCAAAAAGTTCGATAAACTAGGAGCATGAAAAAGCAGTGTGCCGCTAAAAGCAAGGCCAATGCCCATCAAGAAAAAAAGCCAAAAGGCTGCATCTTATGTGAAAAAAATTATCAAAGTCCAAGTGCCTACGTAAAAAATCATCGCAAGTGCAAAGTAAATTAGAAAAATGAGCAAAGCTCCCATGTAGAAATGATTAGTCAAAGGACTTTCGAGATGTGCTATGTTTCAAAAGCCGAATGATTTTGAAAGGTCGAGTGACCTGGTCACAATGTCATGATGATCACCAACTCTTAAGAAACCTCTTGAAAATTTTAAGCCTTTCGAGCCTTTCCCGAGCCAACATTACAACACTTTTCTGAAGTCTCTTCTGATTGGGATGATTTGAGTGAAAATGAGAATGTCACGAAGAAGCTATAGCTTGAAGTAGTGGAGGTAATTCTATCTTGTCTTATCTTCAAGTTCTCGACTTGTAAACCTGATGAAGATGGTGACAAATGTTCCTTTATTGGCCTCAAAGTAATAATTCCTTTGTTTAAGCCCTAACTGAGCCTATATTGTGATCGTTTCAAAATACCTTTTTGATTGATTAGATCGTGCTCATTGCGAATGTTTATGAAAGCCTTTGACATGGTTTATGTGAGATACCATCAGCAATTAGTTACCTCCCACACGAATGGATGGGATCGAGCAGCCATTTTATCCAGAGTGTGTAAGAAACCCTTTCTGACTAAAAAGCTCTAGTTTGGCATGCTTAATGAGCCATTTTGACGAGTCATAGCCATTCTGATAAGAGCTTGACTCATAGAGAATTTGATGATTAATGATACATCCCCGAACAAGATGATAGTTTTCGTGCCATATAATGCTCATTGACATCAATTTTTTTTTTTTTAATAAAAAAAAGCAGTCGGACTTAGCTTGATTAGCTTTTTCAATTAATACTGCAATTTTGCCAATACGTCTCTTGATGACTTCTCTAATGACATTTGCTCAAGTTGAGTTTGACAGGATTCCTCAGTGAAGTCATGTAGTTTTCAAAGAGTTAGCGAGTGCTTCCCTAAAAATCAAAGGTTCATAGTCAGCCTTAAACCATGTCATCTCCAAAGGTTCATGGTCAGCCTCAAACTATGCCGTCTCCAAAGGTTCATGGTCCACCTTAAACCATGTCATCTACAAAGGTTTATAGGTTTTCCTCAAAACCATGTATTTTCAACCCGGTCGAAACCCGTTGTTACATGGTGAGACCTTATTCCCCTCTTTCTCCCTATGACACGAAGTGCTTTTGTAGCCTAGAGTCTCTCTTTCTCCTTATGACATGGAGTGCTTTAATAGCCCGGGGTCTCTCTTTCTTCTTATGACACGGCGTGCTTCTATAGCCCGGGGTCTTTCTTCCTTTTATTAACAAGACGCACTTCCATAGTTATGCGTCCTTTCCGTCAACCTGACGCGTGCCTATGCACCCAAGGTCTCTCTACTGCCCAAATAAGTTAAGTGTCTTATGTCTTTGAATATAACCTCTTTGAGCTCCCATTCAAAGAGGGGCAGTTGTTGACACCTAAATTTTGCCATTTTATTTATGATTTAATAATGTACAAAATTAGGAATTAGTCACTAAAAAGAAAGAGAAAGAGAAAAAAAAAAGAAGAGAGAAGAAGAAACAACAAAACAACAAAAAAAGAAAAGAAAGAAAAAGACATCTAGAGGTCGTGTCGGGCTAGATCTAGCCTTAGCCTGGTTCGCTGCTCGCCTTTCTTTCCCCTGCGCGGCCCAAGCCATCTCCTTTTGGCCCAGCCCACATCCTGACTTGTCTTCTTCTTACTGTCTTCATGCATGAGACTTGGGGGATGGAAAAAGGAAAGAAAAGCAAAAGGGAGAGCTCGAGGCAGGATGAGAGAGGGCAGTGAGTAAAGAAAGTTGGAGGGAGAGATTGTCGGCCACCGCACGGCCAACAACCTGCTGCCGTGCCTCCTTTCCCACTCCAAAACTCCGACCAAAGGCAACCAAAGGAAACCAAGAAACAATGAGCACCAAGAAGTAAGGCAGCGGCCAGGGAGAGAGGAGTCGTCCCCAATGCCATCCGAGCTGCCACCCTCTTACCTGATGTCATCCGAGCCACCGCCGCTCAAACTTGAAAACCACCGCATCATCCTCGGCGAAGAAGTCCCGACGCCATTCCCGAGTGACCCAACCACGAAGCCGCTCCTACTGTCCTTCATCCCGTCGTTTATGCCGCCCGTGTCCGATCATTAGCTACCGCCACACCCCACCTTGCCTGGAGCCCGTGCTGGCCCGTGACCTGCCTGTTCGCCACTCCGTCTCTCTCGTTCCAGCCCACCATCTCTATCCGTCGACCGAGCATCGACGCCCCTCCACATTGGTCTGAGTCATTCCCCCCTCCGAGCGACATCGTTGCTACTTGAGCAAGTTAGATCTGGAGGGAGGAGGCTCGTCATCACCGTTCCTACTGCTGCTGTCGCCTCCTTAGCCGTTGACGACACCGCTGACCTCGCCATCCTCATCACCCTTTTGCTACACTGTGTCGTCATCGAACCACACAACGCCGCGTTGCTGCTGCCACCCGCCGCGTCATCATTACTGCTCGCCGAGTCGCCGTCGTCGCCTACCGCATCGCCGCCGCGTCAAGCCCATCACCACCGTTGCCGCCTATCCGCCCAGTGTTAGCGCTGCCAAGAAGACCCAGAGAAGAAGGTTAGAATGTTGGGTCAGGTGTGGGTCACGAACTGGGTAGGGTTTTGGACAATTTGGGCGGAGTATATCAGGGCCGGGCTTAGGCTAGTTTAGGATCTGGGCTTGTGGGCTTTTTCCTATTTTAAAAGAAAATTAGACCTAACTGAGCCTGCACATCAAGCCCAGCTTGGCTGGTTTCCACGTGACCCGGCTCGATCTGGGGTTGAGCCGTCTGGCCCCATTCGGTCCAAGCTCGGGCCCTTTTCATCGAACTGGGTCGAATCCCTGAGGTAGGACCCAACTCGGGGATCCGACCAGGTTCATTTTAAATATATTATAATATTATAATATTAAATAATATTTTAAAAAATAAAAAACATTTTAAAAAAAATTTAAAAAACTAAAAAATTTTGGAAAATTAAAAAAAATTGCCATGTTTTGCCTTTTTAGTTTAATTAGACTTTATTTGCTCGTATATTAATTATGTTGCATGTTTAATTTGCATATTTAATTATGTTTGATTGCACGTGTTAAATTTTATTACAATTAGGATTTAGGTAGTTATGATTGTTACTTTAATGATTGCGCATCCGCATAATCACCTCAGATGTTAGTGGATAGGTGTAAAATCAATCCAAATTGCCTGACAAAAATATTTTCTTTTAAAATGAACAAGATTAGGCTCCGAAAGGGCACTAATTGATCAATTAATGTAATCAAGTCCTTGACCCTAGATTCTCTGGTTGTATAGGAAGTGTGGCATACTTCTGTGCATCACTTGGTTTCTAGCTGACCCCAATAGGGTAGTGGCAACTCCTTTTTGTGAAATTCTTAAAAATATCCCAATGTCACACAAGGTATGGGCTTGGGAGAGTCCGCGCCTAATCATGGGTTGTAGGCCCATCCTTTAGGCAATACCCATAAACCTATTTCCTCTCTTCGGGGTAGGTCGCGACAATTGTCCGAGTAAGATATTGATTTTTGTTTTTTTAACTCGATCAGTTCCTTCATAGGTAATAAGCAGCCTGCCCCAGACTTCTTTTGTTGTTTCACAAGATGAAATTCTATTATACTCAGTAGGAGATAAAGCATAGTATAAGGAGTAGATGGCTTTAGCATCAAGAGCTTGTCTCTTGGTTATTTCTGCTTGTGTCAATAGTATCTGCAACTTTCTTTCCTCTTTCTGAGGTTAATGTAGCTTTGGGAATGATTCATTTTTCTACCACATCCCATTCCAGGGGATCTTTCGATCTCAGAAATGCCTTCATCTTGTTCTTCCACACATTGTACTCCTTCCCATCAAAGTAAGGAGGTTTCCCATCAAAGTAAGGAGGTCAAGTGTTGCTTTGGCCTTCAACCAAACCTGGAGCCAAAATACTAGCCATAGATTTTTAGCTTAAGAAGTAAAAAACACTTCAATAAATAAGCACACAGGCTCTGATACCAATTGAAAGGGCTAGTACGAACACCTAGAGGGGGGTGACTAGGTGTGAATAAAAATTTTCGCAAGATTTAGTAGAAGTAATTTGCCTTTAGAAAATAACAAACTATGAACGTATTCAACTTTGAAGAATTAAATAAAGCTATGAATAAAAGTAAGGAGTTCAAGAGTTCGGGGAAGAGAATAGGAGCATAAGGTTTATAGTGGTTTGGGTTAGATCAAGCCTATGTCCACTCTCCTACGCTAATAGTCTACTAGCTAAATTCCACTATGAATCAAAAGAAATTGTTTAAAAACAATAATGCAAAAGAAAAAGAAATGAAAAATGACACTTTTTGGTTAAGAAACGAACTTTGTCATGATCAGAATCCTAAATCTCGATTTTTTAACATTTTGATATGTCAACTTAAAATCAAGTGTCAACAGCTATCCATCTTTGAGTGGAAATGAAAGATGTTGCACTCGAAGAAGAAATTGATACCTATAGTTTTTAATCGACTCCACTTTGGGGAAACGAAATGGCAAGGAAAATGACATTTGGATAGGGACATACCTAGATACTTACCTTCGCTCATTGGGATGTTTGAATTCATGCTTTGGATTTTTCTCTCCATCTTTCTCTTGAAATGGAATGAAGGAAGTGAAGTTGTCAAGGAAAGGGAATGGTTTAACGATGACCACTAACCTAAGGATGAGGTTTAAAGATAACATAAAACCTAGAGTCAAGGTTTATAAGGATAACCTAGAACCTATAGTTGAGGTTTATGAGAATAACCTAGAACCTAAAGGACAAGGTTTAAGATTTGCTAGAAATCTAAGGGATGAGATTTAAGGTTTACCAAGAACCTAAAGGGCCAGGTTTAAGGTTTGCTAAGAACCTAAGGGATAATGTTTAAGGTTTACTAGGAATCTAAAGGACAAGGTTTAAGGTTAACCAAGAACCTAGGGACAAAGGGTTATGATTTAGGATATCCAAAAACCTAAGACAAAGGGTATGGTTTACAATGACAAAAAACTTAAGACAAAGAGTATGGTTTAGGATAACCAAACACTAGTTCACTAGGGAACATATATTTCGAAAAAGAATTTTGAGATTGCACAAGGTTAACCTTGTGAAATCACCCAAACATAAATTGATAAACAATACAAATTATCAAATTCCTTTAAAGAGGATTTTATCAAAATGAAGTTTGATTAACCATCTAAGGGTTGAATCATATATGCCAAACTAGAAATAAACTAATCAAAAAGGTCTTTCACACTGGCTCTCAAAAAAGGCTTTTACTCCCAACCATTGATGTGGGAAAGCAGTATGATTCTCACTGGAGAGGTTTCACGTAACCTATGTCTCAGGTTTTCGGAAATGTTCATAGTGGGCACAAATTCATTGATCAAGAGGTCTTTGAAAGGACCATAATGTAGGCTTGGTCATGGGCGCACACAAAGGATGTGCACTTTAAGGCCAAGAAAAGAATAGTCAATTTGTATCTCCATCATGTTTTTCAACTCAAGAATCTTGAAGACAAGATAAGATTGTTTCCACCCCTTTTTAGCGATAGCTCCTATGTGAAATTTTCACTTCAACTAAAAACATCCTAATTGGAAGAGACTTCAGATAAGGGTTGTAATATTGGTTCGGGCAAGACTGAAAAGGTTTGAAATTTTTAGATATCAAAGGTATAAAAGTGAGTGATTATCTTAGCATCATTGCCATCATACAGCTTTTAAGAGGTCATGACTCTTGAAATTTGGCTTATCTCGAGAGTCCTTTTGATTGTTTTTGTTTTGAGATATGAGAGCTTTGCTCTTTTTTCTAATGACGTGTGGCATCCCAAATTTAATGACAAGCCGTAAGGTGCGTTGAAGTTCCTAATTAGGTGATAGAATTTCTTTTGGCTTATGCCTTAGCCAATTTGTCTTTTAATTTGATGATTTGTGTATTTAAATTTATAGATTAATAATTGGCCATGAGATTTATAAATTTAAATCTTAATAAACAAAGTGTCCCAAGACTTTGGCCAAGATGAAATTTGAATTTGGAAATATTTATAGAAAGGAATTCAAAAAAAAAAAAGAGAAAAAGGAGTTAAAATTGGAATGGGCCTTGGACCCATTAGCCTAAAGCTTGGTGGGCCAAGCTAGTCGGCCCATTAGAGCCCAAGGAGAGAATTCGACCAGCCCAAGGGGAGTGGCCGGATGGGCCTAAGCCCAAGCCCAATCAAATTCAAATTAAAACCCAATATGACAAGTGGCAAATGGCAAGAGCATGCATTGGTTAATCTTTAGGCAAAGCAATGATTGCTAATCATGGGATTAAGGGGATATAAAAGGGATGAGGAGAGAGAGATGGCCGGTTCTTTGCTTCATTCAGCCGAGAGAGTGTGAGAGAGAGAGAGAGAGAGTTCGAGCGGAAGGGAGAAACCGAGAGGAGAGGAGGCGGAGCCAAGGGGTGTGCCGTTCGTTCGCCGTCCGATCGCCGTGTCCCGTCGCCGTTCGTCGTTGCTTGTTCATCTTTAAGGCAAGTGGAGTCCATAACTTCTCTTGCATGTTTGTTTTGTTGGTTGCATGTTCGGTTTTAGGTGTGATTCGTGCGAAAAACCGAGGTAAGAGTTGGTTATTTACAAACCGTGTGACTGTTCTTGTTCGGTTTGTTGAAGTCAGTAGCTTGTTCGAGTTTGCATGTGTGTTTGGGGTTCGATTTTGGCTTCGATGTCTTCATGAAAGTTGAAGCTAACGTCTTGTACTATGACATACTAAAAATTCGTACAAAACGATGGAGATTTGAGGGGTCAAAAGTTCTATTGTACGGAGACTTTAGATCTGCAAAATTTTCACTGACCTCTTGTTGATTTCTTGATTGCATGTTGATTTCTGTTGGAGATCTTACTTTGTTGTCTTCTTGAAAGTTGTAGGAAACACCTTAAACTAAAATATACTCAAATTTGAAGCAAAAAGAACAAGTGTAGCTTGGTGAATCGGCTAGATCTTGGAAATAATGGTTCTGGTGAAGTATCTCGAGACACCCGAGACTTCATGGACTAAAATGATGACCATAATCTGGTTATTTGGCATATATCTCTTCATGAAACTTGTAAAGGACACCTTGGTACATAACATACTAAAATTTCAGAATAAACGAAAGAGAATAGATGGGTGAAATCTAAAAATTTCAGAGAAGTGTGTTCTGGACGTCGCGGTAGTGGTTCCAGAAGTTTCGTAGGGTTGTAGAAATTAATCTAAAAAGAATTTGGCTTAGAGTTCTGCATGAGAAATGCACTAAAATGTGTTGGCTATCACCCTGTAAAATTTCGTAATTTTTGAAGGCCATATGAGTATTTTAATCGAATTTATTTGGAAACTGTGCAAGTCTGGCCATTATCCGAATATAAGGTGCTATTTTGTGGAAATTGTGAAATTATGAGAAATTCAATTTGGCCACGAATTTTGTATGAAATTGTGATTCTATTTGTTTGTTTAATGATTTTTGAGTATCATGATTTTGGGAAAATCATAGATATTAAATTTAATATTTATGGAAATATATAATAATATAATAATATAATAATATAATAATAATAAAATAATAATAAAATAATAAGGGATTATTTTATTGGCCATGAATTTCATTGAATATGTTATGCATTGTTATATGACATTGGTGTATGTATGATCATAAATTGTGATGCATTGTGAATCATATGCAATGTAATAATAAGATTAACAGGATGGTGGATGTGGAAAACGATATGTGAGTAAGAGGTTGTGGTGGAGGATGATGTCTGGTGGCCTGGTGGCGTAATTCCAGAGATTCCCTGGGAGATTCAGGATGCCCGGAATGTGGGGGGCCGGAACCCCTGTCGGAGGTTTCTGCTCGAAGGGAATGCCTCGCGATGCCAGGATTTGGGTGCGGGATGCCTGGCTAGAAGGGTAAAGGCCGGAAGCCCTGTCGGAGGTTTTTGCCCGAAGGGAATGCCTCGTGATGCTAGTTGAGATGCGAGATGCCCGGAATGTGGGGGGCCGGAAGCCCAGTGGCCATGGGATGGCTGAGTTTGCTGGGAACCCTGTCGGAGGTTTCTGCCCGAAGGGTTGATGATGAGATTGATGATTTGAGAAATGGGTGATGTGGTGATCAAAATTGAAAGATAAAGATGATAATTAACTCATGACATGATGATGCATGATGATGATGGCATGTGATGTGATATGATGATAACCTATGATAATATATGCATGATGATGCATGATGATGATGACATGCGATGTGATATGATGATCACCTATGATAATATATGCATGATGATGCATGATGATGATGACATGCGATGTGATATTATGATCACCTATGATAATATATGCATGATGATGCATGATGATGATGACATGTGATGTGATATGATGATCACCTATGATAATATATGCATGATGATGCATGATGATGATGACATGTGATGTGATATGATGATCACCTATGATAATATATGCATGGTGGAATGCATGATGATGGTAATGATATATGATATGCCATGATGATGATGATATATATGATGTGATGATGCATGATAGGCATGATTACAAGGTAAGTGATGCTTGCAACGTGTGATGATATGCATGATGCATTGGGATGTTATTGGATTTCCCTATCTACTAAGTGGTTGTACTCACCCCTTTTAGGGATAACATTTCAGATTAGCAAGTATGCCGCTACCTGCCGTCATGCGTGGTGCGTTTTATGGTCTACCGTCTGATGTAGAAGTCGAGTGTCCGGAGATAGATTGTCCCTCTGTTCCCGGACTGACTTTCATCCGAGTGCGATGTCTAGTGATGTACGATATAGGCCTGGCTAGGGGCCCTATCATTCAGGAGTTCATTTCTGTGCACGTTCGTCGAGATGGTGCTATGTGAGGGATGTTGCCGCCGCCACCGCCTGATGCACTGGGTTGGGTGTGAGACTCACGCGTGATGAGTAGGAGCTGGATCTCTTTTTGATGTAGATAGTCGACACTTTCGATGGGGGTTCGCATCCGTATGATGTCGAGGGTCGAGAGTTTCTTTTTGAGGTTTTAGGCTGGACATGGCTGAGTCCTAGCTTTTCCTTGTTTTGTACCGACCCAAAGGGAATCCCATCTTGCTATATATATGTAAGCAAAGTGTCAAAGTTGTTTATAAAATCCTGATGTTTAGCTGGTGTGTATTTGTATCATGGTTAGTAAGTGGGATAGATGGTGATGTTTAATTTGCTTCCGCTATGAGTCGCGTTGGGACCGATCGTTTAAAAAAAAATGCCTGTGATTAACGGCGCTTGTTTTAAGTACAAAGATAGGAAAAGGTAATAAAGTGTAACATCGGCGCTGGTGACGACCTGCAAAGGGTTCGGGGTGTCACATGACGTCACTTGCAATATGTGTTTCTTTTGTTTTTCAATGTGTGGTCCTTTGTACAGCCACTAATCTTGCTTTTTCGCAATGAATGTTTCATGGGCATTGGCTTTACTTTTACTAGGCACATTATTTTTTCATACCCCCTAACTTTTATTCTCTTGTGAATATCTAGGACTCTCAAGTGGCTTTACAAAGATCACTAACATGTTTCATTTTTGTAGGTAAATCACATGCCTTGCCTCAGTGTAGGGAGATAATCATCACCTGGGGTTTCGAAAAGAATCATGTAAGGCTCAAATTGGCCAAGTAAAGGTTAATCGTGTTTGGGGAGTGAACGGAATGCTCTTCACCACTTCAGGATGCTTCCAGCTTCTATAAAAATTCACCATAAGCTAGCACAAGAAGATTGATGCAAGTGAAAGTAATAAAATCTTTCTTAATATTTTGCTCCATAGTTTTCAACTGAAATCCCTTATCTTGCCACGATGTGTGGTCGTTCTTGATAGGGTTATTTTGAAAATGCTCCTTATTTGGCTCAAAGTGGGTTGCAAGGGATGACAATAGTTTTTGGGATCGAGAAAGATATGCCTTTATCATTTTAATACATGCATCCATTGTGAATGAATCCTATGCCTTGAGATTCAGTTTTTTTCACTCAATACTTTCATAGTAGGTATAAGGATGTATTTGGTCAAAGGGTTGCCTTTCATCATCTTAGGCATTACCATTTGGCATATTTAACAATCCTTTTTGGATTTTTCAAAACATCAATTGGATAAATTCTTCTTTGTGGGGAATTTGGATATAAAGAATATTTTTTCGAAGGATATGTTCCACTATTGCCTTTGGGGAAGGTTTTGGAAACAAGATTGAAAGGTTTTGGGACAAAATTGGATTTGCTTCCCGAAAAGAGGTCTATTACTTGAGTGTTCTAATGGACTAGGTCTTTTCTAAGCCTTGAGGAAGGTACCCGAACTTTGGGATTTCAATTCTCTTGAGTTGACCTCTTAAGGATAGGTGAAGTCTTCCTTATGGATCCTTTGGTACATACAAGATGAACAAGCATGCAAATGCAACATGTATGCATGAGATGCAAGATGCAAATGTCCTAAAGTAGCTCGAGTTCAATTTAAAAGCAACTCAGAGGTCTTTCACTTTATTCACAGATAATATTTCTTGATAGCATTAGTGTTTACGGGTTTTGGCAATTATGGACCATCCATTTCTATAAGAATTAGTGCTCCACCAAGTAGCACCTTCTTTATAACATATGGGCTTTTGCAATTCACAGTGAACTTCCCACGAGGGTCTGGAATGATAGACCAGACCTCCCTTAGGACGAGATCATTAATCTTAAAGTGTCTTGGTCAGATCTTATGGTTGAATGACTTGCTACTCGCTTTTGGTAGCTTTGTCCATAACATAGAGATTTTACCCTTCTCTTATCAATCATGTTGAGTTGTTCAAATCTTTATTGAATCCATTTAGCTTCAAAAAGCTTGACTTGAGAAAAGGACCTTCAGTGAAGGAATCTCCACTTCCATGGGTAATACAACTTCTATTTCATATACCAATGAGAATGGTGTTACCCTAGTCGAAATGCAAATTGAAGTTCAATAAGCCATCAACGCATATGGCAACTAATCATGCTAGTCATGATAGTTTTTGATCGTCTTGGCCAAGATCTTCTTGATGTTCTTGTTTGTCACTTCCACAATTTCATTCATTTGCAGGCGGTATGGAAAAGAATTCAAGTGGTGAATATGAAACTCCTTAAGTAGTTTATCTACCTCTTTATTGTTCAAATTCGATCCATTGTCTATGATAATAGCCTTCAGAATTGCATACCAAGCGATGAGATCACGACGGATGAACTTTGCCACGCTTTTTGTAGTAACGTGGGTACAGAAATTGGCTTCAATCAATATGGTGAAGTAATCGATAGCCACCAATATAAAGTGGTGTCCATTCAACACCATAGGATTAATTGGTCCGATGATATCGATGCCCCCCATCAAGAATCGCCACGACTCAGACATTTGATGTAGTTCATTAGGAGAAGCATTGATGTTGTCTCCATAAACTTGACATTAGTGACATCTGTTGAATGCAATCAGCTTCCATAATTAACTAGTAATAACCTAGCCTCAGGATCTTTCTTCCTAGGAAATGACTATTCATATGAGGGCCAAACTCTCTTTCATGTATCTCTTTCGTTAATAATATGGCTTCTTGCACATTTACACAATTTAATAGGATCGAATCGGAAGATCTTTTATAAAGAGCTCCTCCACCGAGGAAGAACTTGGACGCTAATTTCATTAGGTATTTTCGATCATTGACTTGACTTTCTTGGGGAAAATTTTCCCTCTCAGAGGTAATTCATGACATCATAGTACTATGGTTGGCCATCTGACTCCTCCGCAATCATCATGCAATAAGTAGGTTTCTTCAAGATGCCATTTTATAATGGATCGATGCTTGAGCTGTCAGTTACTCGTAACATTAATGATCAGGTCGCTAGAGCATTAGCAAATTGAATTTATGATCTTGGCAAGTAATCAGAGGAGATTTCATTCAACTCCTTGATGAAGTCTTCAAGATACTTAGGGTAAGTTGCAATTCATGTTTGTCATTCACCACCTATCTAGAGGATGATGAGTGCGGAGTCACCATAGACTTGGAGTCTTTTGATTTTCATATCAATGGCCAACTGTAGACCGAGGATGAAAGCTTCATATTTAAAAATATTATTGGTGTAAAGAAATACCAACTTTGCGGCCACTAGATAACACTGGCCATTTGGGAATATTAGAATTGACCATGTGCCATAACCTAAAAAGTTGACAACACCATCAAAATACATGGTCCACCTGTCATGTGAGGCTAGGTGGATTCATTCATCCACGTCATCCTAATCATTCAACTTCTCAGGATTTTCTACTACCATGTCAACTATGGCCCGACTTTTGATGGATTTCTATGCCATGCTCTGAATATTAAACTCGGCTAGTACTATTTGCCATTTGGCGAGCCTTCCAACTAGTGGAGGTTTCTCCAAAAAGTACTTGATTGGGTCATTTTAATGACCAACAAGATATAGTGGTGAAAAGTCTACCATCTCAAATGGTGTAATACCCAAATGAGGGCTAGACAAGTTTTCTCCACCTTGGGATATCAAGCCTCAAAGGTGGTGAATTTCTTACTGAGGTAGTATATGGCACATTATGTACCATCCTTTGATCCTTTTTATGCCAATATAACTACCAAAAACTCTTCACAGATGGTCAGATATTGTCACGTCCTGAACCTCGAGTGTGCGCACATTCCTCGGTGGTAGATAAAATTGCGACGTCCTAGGATGCATTGCCAACCCATTCATTTTATTGCACATGAGGAAGCATATAATCAAATCCCCAGACAACACAAATATGGGATAGAAAGGCAGGATACCATTTTCACAAAACACTTTTCATAAATAAGTTGAGTTTATATATAACACTAGACTATAAACGAAGGTCTACTCCAAAAAAAAAAAAAAAAAAAAGAGCCACCTAGCTAACTAGGCATAGGACTCCTTAGCCGAGACCTCTAAGACCTCCGGGGGATCTGGGTCTTCCACAACACCATTAAGGGGATTAGCTACCCCCTCACCTGCCGCAGCATTGACCGCAACAGTAGGGATGTCGGAACTCTAAAGGGGACCTCCCCTAATCTCATTAATCCCATGGCGAAACCACACCCTAAATCGATGAGGTACCAACTGTGGTCGGCCCTTATCGATCAAGATAGTGGTCACTATGAGTTCATGGAGCCATGGACTCCCGGGAATAGGGACGTCGATTTACGCCGTATACCCTTTCGGCTTCCCAAAACACATTGGAGGGACCGCTATCTACGAACCTGAAAGAATTAAGCCCACGACAGGATAAGACAACGTCTCAGCAAGTTCACCCCCAAAACTCCGGCTAGGAAGGAAATATGCCTAAAGGCGTCCTAACCACACAACCACACAACCACAAAGACTCACCTTATTTTAGATCCTCCTTGCAATGTGAGCACAATTCATATCACAAAGATAAGCAATAATCCAGCTCAATCAATTGGAATGCCACATCTCATCTGACATAACCACAAGGATCCCGATTATAAGGCCAAATCGTTATGGCACGTCCCATACCATGCCACACAGTTTTGTCCCATAATCAGGCGCATCAATTTCACTCAATCATGCGATCCAATTTTAATCATGGCCCAATGAGCACGGCCTACTCGACGTTCGGTGGTCTTCAGGTGTAACCAGACATCACCTCATCCCTTGAGCGTGGCAATGTCCACCCAACATACATCGAGGACGGCATTCTCGAATGAGCTTTGGTCCAGCCTCTACCACAATCTGGTATCCATTGATAGGGCATCCCATATAAGGGCAACGTTCACCCAACGCACATCGGAGATAGGTTCTCTTAACCAACACACGATCATTCAATCTCAACTAATGACACCGTGCATTGCATTCAAATGCCTCGATTAAAATAATGAACTTGGCATATTTTCTTCATATTAAAAATACTCGATAAAATAATCTTGAGTAGGTACACGGTCAATTTGAACCAGAAAAATTGATATCCTCCCTTTTAAAATCCCACTTTTTGATATAGTCTTCAAAACCATTTTCGGTGTCAAAACCCAACACTTGGTAATTTCTGTGGCACCCCTCGATGGCCCCTGATCTGTTAGGGTCACCACTGTTTGCTTCTCTTTCACTTGACATGATAATGTAATACTCTGATACCAAGAGATTTCATTATAATTCATGAATTCTGGGGGTTTACATATTTTAGATCGGTCCCTGCACAATTTATATGGCAGAAGCACATCTATCAACTTCCTTCCCTATATTTAGAAAACGATGCACACTAACTAAGACATTTATAGGTAAAAGCCGAACACTTTTATTTACTTAAACCAGATGGACATGATTCATCGGTACATCAAAATGCCGTAGTTTTCTATATTCGTCTATACTTCAAAAGATGACCGACATATTCTCCAACAGTCGTATACTTAAAAGTCCATCAATCAGTATCGGCGTCCAAAAGTTCCTTCCTTTGCTCTCCTCCTTCTCGTAGTCATATCCAACCACTCCATCCATCTACCGATGGCATGGGCAACAGAGGTATCTTGTCTAGTTTGAAATGTTAGTCCCCAAACGGGGTGAGTACAACCACTCAGCAGTAAAGATTCACCAAACTACACAATGCGTCAGACTAAACAATCAAGGTATCATGAATAAAGCACATATCATCCATGCATTCGAACATACCTCACCATACAGCCATGCATATATCACCATACAACGTGCATATACCACCATGCACTTGTACATATATCATCAAGCAGCCATGCATATATCACCATGCAACGTGCATATACCACCATGCACTTGTACATATATCATCAGGTAGCCATGCATATATCACCATGCAATGTGCATATACCACCATGCACTTGTACATATATCATCACGCAGCCATGCATATATCACCATGCAACGTGCATATACCACCATGCACTTCATGCTTGCATTTCCATGAGGTTCATCCCATGCCATATGCACACATCCATGCGCATGATTCAATTCTCAATTTTATCTTTTAATCGAATCACATCATTTTTCTTTCCAGGGACCAGTGTTTGCATCCCTCATTTATCACCCGTACCCAACCTGGCATCGCGAGTAGCCTCCGGCACACACCTCCGGGCATCTCGCATCCCACCTGGCATCACAAGGAATCTCCGGGGCTCGCCATGAAAATAGTTACCCCTACCCTCCAGGCATGCATCATAATACAACCCATCACCCTCTGAGCATGTATCATAATACAACCGGGCATCCCAACACTCCTGGGGAAAACCTTTGGGCATGTATTCATAATACAACCAAGCATCCAAAGGGCATCGACTCATTCGAACCTTTGGGAATCCCAACTCTCGGGGCATCGTCGGCTTACACCTCCGATGGTATCATCATTATCGCAATGTATATTCACATATATGTCTCATTTTCAACATGGCATTTAATGCAACAATAACGAAGGTCTAAACCAGCTTTTTGATGTCATGATATAACAAACATCACCATATATGCAGTGCACATAACACCCATGATATCACATTTCATAAAGCAATTCATTGGTTTTTTGAAAATAGAACAAATTTTCGGGTAAAATATAATGCACCTCTTTAGTAAAAATTCTTGGAAAATTAGTAAACAATGTCAATAAATTCTGAAAATTTAACATGAGGTAAAAAGGATCCAGATGAAGATATTTTGTGAAGAACACCATCTCAAAAAAGTTCCACATCAATCACATAGATCCACACATCACAGCAAAAGAAATTCCAGCATCACTTTTTGCACAGTTTCGGAAATAATTTCGATTAAGCACTTAAATGAACTTCGAAAATTCTGATATTTTGATATTTTATAGATGAGATCTACACATAAAAGTCTCATGAATAAATAAAAGTCTGATTCCTTTTGGATTAAAAGCTATAATTTTTATAACTTTCCTTAACTCTCGGTTCACTGTCCAGATTCACCATTTTCAAAGAAAATCATTGTTCCCAATCAATGCTCGTCCTTTTATTCTCAAATTTTAGTATGTTATTCCTCAAGATGTCATCTACAAGTTTCACCAAGGACACAAGATCAAATTTCAACCGGATAATTTTATAAAATTCACATAATCGCACTAGATCAGCATAACTGTTTCCCGATCTACTTTCTTCAAATAAAAATGGTTTTACCGACCTATGCTTGTTCATTTTCTCTCAAATTTTGATATGTTACTCTCCAAGAAGTCCTTTACAACTTTTATCAAGAAGTTGAAGTCAGATTCCAACTAGAATATCGCATGCAACTCACGAAATCACCAAAGGTTGGACTGTTTTTCCTGGAAACAGAATACTAGGCTAGAGCACAACTTTGAAATTTCACACTTCATCCAAATCCGAGATTCACCATTCATCACACACCAAACACAACAAGCAAAGGGTAGATCAATGGACTCTACTTGCCTCTAATTGAAGCAAAACACAGCAAACGCAATGGCGGGGCAAGGCGGGCTCGACGGCAGCAGCTAGGCGCACGCACAGCAGGGCTTGGTCTTCCTCTTCCCTCACCGAAGCACCCACGAACCCTCTCTCTCTCCCTCGGCTCACCTCCCTTTCTCTCTTTTCCTCTCACTTCCAAAACTCCCTTCCTTTTTGCTCTTTGATTAACACTTTATCTCTATTTTTGCATGTAAGAGACAAGTGTTCTCATGAGGAGAACAAGTGGCTAAAAGGAGAGAACAAGTGGAGGCAAAATTGAAGACAAGTGTTGGAGGACATGCACTCCCCCCTCCCCTTCTTGGTCCGGTCAACACCCATGGGGGTCTTTGGGCTTGCTTGGGCCCGAAATCTTGGGCCCAAGAGTCCTTAAAATAAAGCCCAAAATTATTACTATTATTACTTTTTATTAAGCATTTTATTTCTACCGAATTTAATTTAATATCCCAAAAATTAAATTGCTTCCTATAGAAGTATATACTCAAAATTCTTGCGTGCCATCCGACATCCTCAAAGTTCTACTTCTTTAATTTCAGCACGCATATTTCTTATGCAAGACCGAATTCCATCCTTTCAGTTCAAAATAAAATAAAATATAAATTCAAATTAACAAATACAATTTAATGCCTGTAAATAATGTTAATGCCACAGTTCGAGTGACCGTCACCTATCCGAGGATCATCTAAATTTTTGGATGCCAGAATTTCTAATTAATTACCGAAATTTCACAAATTTGGAATAAATAACCAAAATTCCAATCGCCACTCAATTTGCACAATATAACACTCAATTGCACAAACTAAGCATACCACTATGATCGGCATGAAATTCCGGTCACCGACTATCCCGGTATAATTTCTGGAAAATATTAAATAATTAAATAATTTATAAAAATAATTAAATAATGCAAGTTAAATACAATAAATACTAACCTAGGCCGGAAATGCTAATCTAACCACCTAATCAGGCCTAGGAAATTATCGCACCTATCTAGATAAATAGTACAATCTATCTAACCCTTAATTAGTTCATTCTAACCACCTAACATGCATATATAAGTAATTAAATCACTAATCTAAACTAAGTAACCACCTAATCCATACTTAGTCTAAACTAATTATCCACTAAACGTCATTAACTCCCCAAGCAGAGTTTAGCAAGTAAATACTCACCAATTTAGTAGTCCGATGAGTCCATGGCGACGGTGATGCGGAGGTGAGCAACACTCGAGCTTATGGAAACACCAACGAAGGTCCATACGGGCCTTAAAACGGGCATAGAAGTCCAAGAACCTTGCTGGCCTTCATCCTCTGTCATTGGGTCGAAGGGGCTGAAACGGGGCTCGGCTTGGGATGAAACAGCCATAGCGGGACGGCGGCGGCTGCAGCAGATCCTGGCGAGCTCAACGAAGGTAGACGGCGGCTGGTTCTCTGGATTTTCTTAAGCTCTCAAATGCCTCAACAATGGATGCCTTAACAATGGAGAAATGAGCTGAGGGAAGAAGAAGAAGGCTGCTGAAGCAAGGGGGCCCAAAAGCCTTCAAAGTCCACACAAATATCTTCAAACCATCACCAAACATGTCCCATTATCCATGGCTATCATCCCCAGCCATTTTCCTTTTCAACCTTCCTCAACAAGCCTCAATTGAGGCCCCAAATGTTGCACCCCACATGGACCTACGAATTTGGACAATTTCCCTCCAAATTTCATTCAATTCTCCCTTAATTGAGCTCGATTTGGCCCCCATAAAATCAGCCAAGGTGCCCTCATCCATCTCATGATTTTTCTTCATCAATTGAACCAACTTGACGACAAAAAATGTGACAAAAAAATGGCCCTCTAATTTCCCGGTCCAAAATAACCCAATTTTGATTTTTGAAATCTTGGGTTTGCAGAAAAATCTTCGGAGGATGAGTCGACATCCCTAAAATAAATTCTCACATGACAGAACTTTCAATTTCTGAAATCGGGTTTAAATTCGTGGTTAATTTCAACTGGGCGCGATTTTAGTGTGACCTAACCTACCGAGTAGCTTTTAGGAATTTTTAGTGCAATTGACCGATAGTCGATTTGTGGCATCCTAGAATTTCATAAAAATCCCTAAATATGCCATGAGCCATGGATAGGTGATGGAAACACCGTTATTGTATTTTTGTAACCTTCTAATCCATGATTTGCGATGAGATGTATGGTCAAGTTTTTAATTGATGAATTTTGGGAAAGGAAGTTCTATCTTTGGCCATATGTATTATAAATTGAAACTTATGAATTTATAATTGCAAGTGTATAGTTATCTTAATTTGCAATTTAGTACTTTGATTTAATAGAGGTTTAATTAGTTTTTAAAAGGGTCAATTTTAGGTTAATTAAGCTTGGGTCTTAGGCCCAAGAGGGATGGGCCTAAGATGGGCCAAGCTGGCCTGCCCATAAGCCCATGAAAGGGTTGTCGACCGTGCAAAAGGGGAGGAGAAGAGACCAGTTGCATGCCTCCCCCATTTGTCCCAAAGAAATTGCCAAGTGTCACCCATGCATACCTAATGATGACTAATGATTGAGGGGAAGAAATTAAGGGAGATGATGCCGGTTTAAGCGAGAATGAGAGGGATAGAGAGAGGTTCAACCGAGAGAGAAAGAGAGGAGAGAAAGAGAAGAAAGAAAGGAAGAAAGGAAGAAGAGAAGAGGAAAGGAGGAGAGGCTGTGCATCTGTCGTCCGTCGCCGCCGTGTCCAGTCGCCGTGTGCTCGCTGTTTGCTTGGTTTAGAGGCAAGTTGGGATCCTTAATCTACTCTTGCATGTTGTGCCTAGAGTGTGTGAGTGAGTGATGATAAATTTCGGATTGTTTAGGGTGTGAAAAACGGATGTTTTAAGAGTGGTGTTCAAAAACTAGTAAACTGTTCTTGAGAAAACAGCTTCACCTTGAATGTTTTAGTGGCTTGCATGTGATGTTCGAGTTGGATTTTGGCTTTGACTTCTAAATGAAAGTTGTTAAGGACTTCTTCAAATATAACATACTAAAATTTGGGACAAAACGAACAAGTATAAGTGGGTGAAATCTTTATTTTTCGGAGAGACTGAATCTGGAGATTTCGGTACTAGGAACAGAAGTTTTAATCGCCTATTTAATTATCTAGGACGAATATAACTTTAATTCCTTCATGAAAAATCTACCTTAGAGTCTTGAATACCACATAGTCGGATTTCATAATTTTTGAAGGTCATTAGGTATTTAATCGGAAATATTTCAAAAACCGTGTAATCTGACGCGTTCGGACTTAGTCAGATTCAATGCGTGGGCCATATCATTTTGTATGAAGTTCTTTCGGCAAAGTGTTCTTCGTGAAGTATCTTTCTTTATGTCTTCCCTGCAACATATTCAGATTTCATAATTTTTGAAGTTTATGTGCCTATTTAACTGAAAATGTTTCGAAAACTGTGCAAGTTAAGTGGTTATGATAATGGTGCTGTGATGTTCGGTCTATACCGCATAATATGAGGGTCTTTTGGTACAGTGTTCTTCACGAAATGTCTGCCTTTATGTATTGACTATCACATGTTTGAATTTCATAATTTTTAAAGGTCGTTTGGGTATTAAATGGAAATATTTTCTAAAACTGTGCAAGCTGGATTGTGAGGACTTCAAAGGCTGCAATGCATTGACTATTCTGTTTTGCATGAGCCCCATAAACTGTATTGTTGTAAGTGATTAAATCTTGCTACACATGTGATGATATTTGGCATTGCATATAGAATCAAAAGCTGAATTTGACTTTGTTGCCATTACATCATGTGCCATGTTGATTATGAGACATAAATTAATGAATATGAATTATGATGAATGAGGACACTATTGGAGGTGAGCCGACAATGCCCTGGGAGTGTCAGGATGCCCGGGATTAGGGGTGCCGGATGCCCAGTTGTATTGCGATACACGCCCGAATGTCCTCGAGAGTTTCGAGATACCCGGAATAGTTGGGTGCCGGAAGCCTCGGAGGTTTGTGCCCGAGGGATGCCTCATGATGCTTGTTGGGATACGAGATGCCCAGAATGTGGAGGTGCCAGATGCCCGGTGGTGTGTGCCGGAGGTTTCTCGCGATGCCAGGTTGGGGTGCGAGTGATAAAATGTGGGATGCAATTACTGATCCCGGGAAAGAAAGATGTGGTGATCAAATTGAAAGATAAAAAGTGGAAATTGAATCATGCATGGTATGGTGACATGTATGCATGGCTGTACGATATGATGATGATAAGTGCATGGTTGTATATGCACCTATGGCATTATGGTATATGTATGAATGCTTTGTGATGAGTGCATGAGGATGTATGCACATATGGTATGATGACACATGCATGGCTGCAAGGTAAGTTATGCTTGGATGAATGAATGATATGTACTATACTATGATGTTATGATTGTATTGTGTGATGCATTGAGTAGTTTAATGGATCTTTTACCTGTTGAGTGGCTGTACTCACCCCTTCGGGGACCAACATTTCAGATTAGGAAGATGGCTCTCTCTCTCCGATCACACGAGGTACCTTTTACGACCTTCCATCTGACGTGGAGGTCGAGTGTTCGGAGATTGATTGCGTTACCATCCCTAGTCTGACGTTTATACGGGTTCGCGTGCTGGTCATGTATGATGTGGGCCTAGCTGGGAGCCCGGTCATCCAGGAGTTCTTGTCGATCCATGTCCGCCGAGATGGAGTAATTCGGGGGATGTTGCCGCCACCACCGCCCGATGCACCTGGATGGGTGTGATGGCCCGCGTGAGGAGTGGAAAGCTGACACTTTTTTAGAGTAGCCGACACTTGTAGATGGGGGGTGACACGTGATCGATATAGGGGTCGAGATATCTTTTGGGTTGTGGCCAAGTGTAGTTAAAAGTCTTGGCTTTTCTTTTTGGTTGTACCGACCCGAGAAATCCATCATGAAAACATATAAATAAAAGTGGCTCAGCTTCATCTTTTCATATGATGTGTAGTTGGCGTGCATTGCATTATGGTTATTGGAGGAAGAGATGGTGAGACTCATTTATACTTTCGCTAATAAGTTGCGCTAGGATCGTTTTCAAAAAAAAAAATGCTGAAGGACCTCGGTCCTCCTTTAAACCCCTTTATGTAAAAGACAAGTAACGGATATCTTATAGAGATAAAGAAATTGGTAGCTGTGGCGACTGGAGGTGTTTAAGGGTGCCACACGATCATTTTCGAGCCATATTGTGCATCTTCGACTCATTGGCGACTCTTGGTTATTGTGAAAATCTCGAGATTTCAAAGACGGGCAGAGGGTACAGACATGACAGAAAAATCAGTTTAGTGCCGTTCGACGAGAATTTTGCAATTAGGTGGAATCACCTACACTTTAATCACATACCTCAGTCGAATCGACATATCTTCGATCTTTGATCGATTTTGATAGTGTCATATTGACTCTTGCAGATTAGCATGGTCAAGCAGTTGATTTTTGGCCAAATTCTCAAGTCTATTACGTTAAAATCCCTTAACGGCTTCACCAGATAGACTAATTATCTCGTAAGTGATTAGCTTAGAGAAAATAACTATAGGCACGTCAATGAAAAGCCTAACTCATTCAATTGAAAACAGAATTGGAAAATCAGGATGTCATAACTTTGCCCTCTTATAAAAATTTCATCCTCAAAATTTAAACCAATACAAATATTAAATAAAAAGGTGGGTGTTGTCGTCTCATCGAATCTTCATTTTCCCAAGTTGCTCCTTCTATGCCGTGGTGTTATCAAACCACTTTAACTAATGGGATTGTCTTGGTACGCAAAGTCTGCTCCTTCCAATCTACAATCTAAACTGGTCTCTCCACATACGACACCCTGTCGTCCATGTCTAACTTTTCAAAATTCAGCACATGGGTCGGGTCGGGTTCATACTTCCTAAACATCGACACGTGGAAGATGCCGTGCACTTGCATCAACTTCGGCAGCAATGCTAGATGATACGTTAGGGTCCCTATTCTTTATAGAATCTTAAAGGGACCTACGTACCTCGAACTCAGCTTCCCTTTCTTGCCGAAGAGCGACGTACCCCTCATTGGTGACACCTTCAAAAAGACGTGCTCACCAACTTGAAATTCCAAAGGTCTTCAATGCTTATCTGTGTAGCTTTTTTGGTGGCTCTAAGTGGTCTTTAATCTATTATTGATAACTGCAACTGTATCCACTGACTGCTGAACCAACTTTGGGCTTGTGATCTTTCGTTCTCCGACCTCATCTCAACTCACTAGCATTCTGCACGCTCTACCATACAACGCTTCAAAAGGTGCCATCTGAATACTCTACCAGTAGCTATTGTTGTAGGCAAACTCGACGAGATGAAGCTGTTCCTCTTAGCTTCCTTTGTAGTCTAGCACACACACTCTCAACATGTCCACAAGAGTCTGAATCGTCCTTTTAGACTGGCCATCTGTCTGCAAATGGTAAGCCGTACTGAATTGTAGCTTCATCCCCAAGGCAATCTGCAAACTTTTCCAAAAGGCAACTGTAAATCTCGGGTCTCTATTAAATGTGATTGTCACCAATACTCTATGCAGATGAACAATTTGACGCACGTACAATTCTGAATATATGTCCAATGCAAGGTACTTCCGTACGGCGATAAAGTAAGTCAACTTCGTCAGTCTATCGACCACAACCCAAATGGAATCATTACCCCTCTAACTCATTGGTAAGCCCTATTAAAGAACACTCCTTTATTGTTTTGGAGTTGACAAAATCTTTCCAAGTCTATATCTGAAGAAGTCAAGACTTTATCGTCAAAGTCTGAAGACCACCAGATTCTAGTCACAAAGTCTAGCCTCGCTGACAGATCTAGATTGAAGTATGAAGACTTATATAGATACAGGATTATTATCCAAATACGAGATTATCTTCAAGATTTTGATTCATATGATTATTGGAAGACCTTATAGCTAGATTTCACATTTATTTGATTGATTATTCATATTGGAAACCACTACGATATGAAGATCTTTGAAAGGCGAACTAACTTGGAAGGTTCTACTTATGGAAACCGAGATCGTGATTGTATGGGCAAGCAGCATTGATGGGCTATCATCACATTCATTAAATGACTCGAGATCTCCTTGATTGATCTTGTCCAATGAGTAGATTGAAGGAACTCCTGTAGAAAGTACCGACGGTTATGAAGACATAGAGGAGTATATAAGGAAGACTCTCAAGTTGTTCGAGTGTGTGCATGAAAGAAAAATTCCAAAGTCTAAAATTCTTAGTTCTTTACTATTTCAATTGCTAAGCTTATATTGTACTCAAAAGAGAGAACAAATATTTATGAGACTTTAAAAGAGTGCAGCTGTGGCACCCCCGAATAGCTAAGGTCGCCACAGCTACCTATCGCTCCTCTTAATGAATACCAGTTACATCTCTTAGCGGAAACGCCGTAGTTCATAAACATTTTTTTTTATAAGAGTTTAGTGCAGCTCATAGCGAAATTAAAGACGAGTCTCACCATCCCTCTACTTTCTTAATGATGACACAATGCACACTTACTACACATCAAAGAAAAACATAAGCCGAGCCACTTTTATTTACATCTTTAGGATGGACATCTTGGGTCAGTATAACCAAAAAGCCAAGACTTTCAGCTAAACTTGGCAGCAGCTCAAAAAGAGATCTCGACCCCTATATCGATCATGTATAACCTTCCATCTACAAGTGTTAGCTATCCCAAAAAGTCAACCCCCTCTCCTCACGTGGGCCATCACACCCATCCAGGTGCATCAGGCAGTGGTGGCGGCAACATCCCTCGCATCACTCCGTCAAGGCGGACGTGGATAGACAAGAACTTCTGGACAACCAGGCCCCTAGCCAGGCCCACATCATACATGACCAGCACCCGAACTCGTACGAACATCAAACCAGGGATGGTGACACTATCAAGCTCCATACAATCGACCTCCATGTTAGATGGAAGGCCGTGAAAGGTACTCCGCGTGACCGGAGCAAGAGGCATCTGTTTAATCTGAATCGTTGGTCCACAAAGGAGTGAGTACAACCACTCAGCAGGTAAAGGATCTATTAAACTACTCAATGCATCAAACAGAACAATCATAACATCATAGTAGAGTACATATCATTCATGCATATACCATCATGCCATAGGTGCATATATAACCATGCACTCATCATCAAGCATTCATGCATAACCATGTCTTATGTGCACATACCACCATGCACTCATCATATTATATCATATGGACATGCATTCATATCACCATATCATGCATGATTCAATTTTCGCTTTTTATCTTTCAATTAGGTCACCACATTTTTCTTTCCTGGGACCAGTAATTTGCATCCCACATTTTATCGCTTGCACCCAACCTGGCGTCACAAGGAACCTCCAGCACACACCTCCGGGCATCCCGAAACTCTCGAGGACATCCGGCACACACACCCCGGGCATCCGACACCCACCTCCAGGCATCCCGACACTCCCGGGGCATCGTCGGCTCACACCTCAGATGGTATCCTCATTTATCATAATTCATATCCACATTTGTGTCCCAATTTCAGCTTTAGATAACATTTTCATTAAATACTCAAATGACGTAAAAAAATTATGAAATTCAAACATGTGGTAGTCAAGACATAAAGGCAGATACTTCATGAAGAACACTACACCAAAAGATTCCCATATAGCTCAATACAGAACACGCATCACAGCACTACTAATTCTGTCCGTTCCAATTGCACAGTTTTTGAAACATTTTTGGTTAAATAGGCAAATTAACTTCAAAAATTACGAAATTTGAATATGTTGTACAAAAGACATAAAAAAAGATATTTCATGCAGAACACTTTTCCAAAAGAATCTCGTACAAAACGGTATAGACCACGCATTACAAAGTTACCAAGTCAGAACACATCAGATTACACAGTTTTAGAAAAATTTTCGATTAAATACCCAAATGACCTTCAAAAATTATGAAATTAAACCATGTGATAACCAAGACCATAAGATACATTTGACTTCATATTCGTCCTAGGTAATGAAATATAGGCCGTTGAAACTTCTGTTCCTAGTACCGAAATTTCCAGATCTAACCATCTCCGAAAGACCACGATTTCACCTACCTATTCTTGTTTTTTTTTCTCTAAATTTTTGATATGTTAAACCTCAAGATGTCCTTTACACCTTTTGTTAAGAAATTGAGATGAAATTTCAACAAAAAGATAGCCTTACAGTCCTTGCATTCATCAAAGGTAGTTACCGAAATCTCCAGATCCAGTCTCTCCAAAGAATAAAGATTTCACCCACTTATACTTGTTTTTTTATCCCAAATTTTAGTATGTTATACTCCAAAAAGTCCTTAAAAACTTTCATTCAGAAGTCAAAGCCAAAATCCAACTCGAACATCACATGCAAGCCACTAGAACATCCAAGGTCGAGCTGTTTTCTCAAGAACAGTTTACTATTCTAGAACACCACTCTTAAAACTTCAATTTTTCACATCCTAAACATCCGAAATTTGTCACCATTAAATCACATACACTAGGCACAACATGCAAGAGTAGATCAAGGATCCCACTTGCCTCTAAACTGAGCAAGCAGTGCGCACAACAGCGACGGGACACGGCGGCGACGGACGGCGAACACACAGCCCTTCCTCCTTCCTTCTTCTCTTCTTCCTTTCTTCCTTTCTTCCTTTCGTTCTTCTCTTTCTCTCCTCTCTTTCTCACTCGGACAAACCCTTCTCTCTCCCTCTCTTTCTCGCTTAAGCCGGCCATCATTTCCCCTAATTTTCTTCCCCTCCATCATTAGGCACCATTTGATCATGCATGGAGGACACTTGGCAATTTCCTTGGGACAAATGGGGAAGGCATGCAACCGGATCCCCCCCTCCTTTGCACGTTGACAGCCCCTCATGGGCTTGGGCCAGCCGTGGGCCGGGCGACTTCTCCCTCTCCTTGGGCTTCGTGGGCCGGCCAAAAGAATGGGGGTGAGGCTATGGGCTAGTTTGGCCTTTAAATGTCCAGCCCACCCTCATCCTAATAATCCACCTAATCCTTAATTATATAAACACCTAATGTGAATTTATAATTCACAAAACTTTGTAACCTAATTTAATAAATTCCAATCCATAATTCACATGGCCAAAAATAGAATTTTCCTATCAAATAATTACCCACCAATAGCTTGGCCAAAAATCTCAATGCAAGACGTGAATTAGAGCACCTCTAAGGATTGACAAGAAATTTTAGGATGCCACAGCAGTAGAGTTTCTACACTATGAAGTCGAAAGCGTGAGACTGTAAAAACTCTTTTGATTCATAGTGAAATACAGCTAGTGGGTTATCAGTGCAGGAGAGTGGACATAGGCTTGATTTAAGCCGAACCACTATAAACCTTGTGTCTCTATTCTCTTTCCCTGAACTCCTTGCTTTATTTCATAGCTTGATATAACTGCTTGTAGTCGTTTACATCTGATAGGGCTAGTAAGAGTACCTAGAGTGGGGTGAATAGGTGATCAAAGAAGTTTTTGCGAAACTTAACAGAATAAATCAACTTCTGATAATCGAATACTAGAGGTGTGAAAGACTCTAAACAGTTATATAAAGCCACGAATTAAAGTAAAAAGATTAGGGAAAGAGAATCAAAACACAAGGTTTATAGTGGTTCGGCTTATATCAAGCCTACGTCAATTCTCCCGCACTGACATCCCACTGGCTGGACTCCACTAAGAACCAAAAGAGATTTTATAGCCTCACATCCTTGATTCCACAGTGTAGAGACTCAGCTACACTTCCTCAAGTCTCACAAGAATTTAGTCTCTCTTTTGAGTACAATTTAAGCTCAACAATTTGAAAAAGCAAAGAACTAAGAGCTTCAGACTTTGGAATTTTTCTTTCATGCACACCCTCGAATAACTTGAACGTCTTTCTTATATACTCCTCCATGCCTTCATAACCGTTGGCACCTTCCAAAGGAGTTCTTCCAATCTACCCGTTAGATAAAATTAATTAGGGAGATCTCGAGTTATTTAAGGAATGTGATGATAACCCACCAATCCTGTTTGCCCATACAATCAGAATCCAGATTTCCATAAGTAAAAAATCTTCCAAGTATACTTCATCAATCAACAAAACTAATCATTCGAATTGATTTCAACAGGAATAATTGATCACGAGATGCTATCTCCAGCAATGAGATCTTCTTCAACCGTACGAACTAAATCCTTAAAAATATACTCGCATTTGGATAAGTCTTCTTCAACGAATAAAACTTTTATTTATTAATCTGGAAACTATCAGTGAGGACAGACTTTCTGCAAGTTTTCAGACTAGACTAATGAAAACGTTTTATCAACTTCAAAACATATAAGGAAGTTTTCTCCAACAATCTCCCCATTTTTTATGGTGACAAAACTTTCCTGCAAATTTGGACACTTTGACCTACAAAACAACACTTAAGCAAACCAAGATTTCTTATCAAAGATAGGTAGATTAGGATAAGGATAGTCGCGATTCCGCAACCACAAAAAATGTGTTAGTCCAGTAAAAATAACTATCTTTACCATAATCATTAACACAGCTTAAGTTACTACACGCATCAAAAGATCAAATCAATCTGTCCTAACCAGTCCAAACCACAACCAAAAAAAAAAAAAAAAGACAAGTCCAAAAATAAACCAAAAATCAAAACCAAATCTACATCAACTTCTCCCCATTTTTGTCAATAGCAAAAAGTGGAGAGCAAATAAAAGAGTTGGTTGAAAATAAAGTCAGAATCATGTATGTTTTGGAAGGCGAACAAGCTCGAACTTTCCTATAGAATTCATTGTCTCCTCAAGCCTTGCAAAACTTGCTTCAGTAATTGAAAATCTTCACCCTACACAGTTGACTGCACTTGAATCTTCAAGGCGTTTAACTGGTCGTGCAAAGATACTGAAGTGGCCATTAAAGCATTCTTAAGATCCTGCATCTCATACCCCCATAGCATATTGCTACTTCCTTACATCCAATAAAATCTCTAACAATCTCGAAAAGTCTATTGTTTGTCCTATTACATCACTAGGACCAGCCAAGTCGATTCACGGGGTTTTGAGAGTGAATGGAACTTCAGTAGATTGTCCACCTTGACTATGAAAGGAAGCTTCTGGATAATGAGAGGCATAGACATCCTCTAGATCCACTGCAGAACGACTCATATCACTAGTAAAGATAGGGGAAGAAATACCCTTTTGTCTAATAGCTCCCCATGTTTGGTTGCCTTCAGGTGGAGTAGGTAAGATTTCTTCTTGATCAACTTCAGCTTCAGAGTGATGCACGTCAAAAGTTCCAATTCCTGCCATCTCAAAATTACTAGACAAGGAGACAGCCAAAGTTGGCTTCAGATAGTCTTCTTGACCCTGGTCTTTTTCTCTTTCTTGTCCTCTTCCTTCTTTTCTTTTTGCTTCTACTTCATCTCTTCTTCTTTCCTCTTTTTCCTCTTCTCTTCTTTCTTCTTCTTCCTTCTCTATTTCTTCTCTCTATGTTTCTCCTTCTATTGGCTCTTCTCGAGTCTCTTGGAAGCTAACAAAACTCTTCAAATTTCTTAAGGCTCAAAGGGTCATTTCATCATCATCATCTTCATCCTGCAAGATGAGAATTTCTTTTCCTTTTCACTGGAGCAGCCATGAGCTCCTTGCCTTTCCTCTTTGCTGTAGCAGAGTCTTGTTTTGCTTTGACGAGAGACTTCTCATTCATACACTCCAACACCTTGTTCAATTTTTCAAACACATCTTTATGACCATTTTAAATCCAATCACCATTGAAGAAATGGTTGTCAAACATAATGGTGCAGGGATGTGAATTTTAAAATGTCTAAAAAGATGCATGATAAGAGAAGAATAAGGGAGTTGTCCCTTGTCCTTCATCACTAATCTGTACATGTGAAACAAGATGGTGTGAGGCAGAGAGAATTTGTAGCCAATGTTGATGGCCTACATCAATTTTGCTTTAGACCAAGAGACATCAATCTTGGATGTCGACTTTGGACTGATGCAGTTGATGACGATTTTGTGCAACAAGATGTTAGAGGCATTCATCCTAGAGTAGGAAATCTTGCCTTCAACATCTCGATCTTTTACCAATGACAGAGTAGCATGAGTAGTAGACACGCTAATTGGTTGGAAACTCGCTCTTTCCACTCTAATTATATCAGCCAATGTGTCCATATTCACCAAAAACTCATTCTCCCTCACTGTGAAAAAGAAACTGTTTGCATCCACGAAAGATAAGTTCGAGTGAAAGTATGATTTGAGTTTAGGATAAGCAATAGTAAATTCTGAACAAAATCGCTCCAATTGTAGTAGAGCGAACTTCTCTCGCGAACTCACTTTCACCGAAATCAAGAAAATCAAAATCGACACTCCTAGGGTTCATGATCCCTCTCTTCATCAAATTCAAGTAGACCCTCCCGTGGTTTTTCGATTTGAAAAGACTTGAACCATCCCCAACAATGTTTGTAGCCACTCCTGTTCTAGGCTGAAAATAGGTAAACATACGTTCATCGTCGTCCTATCCTTGTGGTTGATTAGTAGTCCCAAAGCGTGGGTCACTAGGAAAATTAGTGGAGGCTTTTTCAGCTGATCCCTTTTCAGCAATTCCCATCTTCTTCATATCACGCATAAAAAGAGACTCATTCTTATAACATCTCTCTCGCAAGTATTCATCAATCAAGGACATAGCAGTTCCCCCTCTTTTCAAATTAGAATAAAGCTTGTAAGCAACTTGAGGAGTTAACGTTCTTCCAACACTTCTTCATCTCGATGAGTCGTGGTGGAGTTTGACGCTCCCGAGAAGGTTGTTGCTGTCTTTGACACTGTGGAGGAGTAGAATCTTCTTCTTCGATCAAGTCGAAGTGCGTAGGACCCTTGAGCATGTGCCGTGGTCTCCTACTTGCAATTCTTGATGACTTTCTCGAAGACATTGTCTCTTCAAAGGGATAAATTCACAGTCTTGCTCGAAAGGTGAAAACTTTTTGGACTAAACAACAGGGGAAGTGAGAGCAAGTGGGAGTTTGGAACTTTTTAGGGTTTGAGAGTAAAAGTGAAGAAGACGATTTCAACAGTATATAAAGCAAGTGAAGCAAGGTAAACAAAATGACATAAAAGGAAAAAATAAAAACACCTTTTCGTAAAAGAATAATTGCCTTTCTGAAAATGAATAAATGCCATTAAAAAACTTGGGAAAATAATTTCAATCAATCACTGATTAATAAGTAACCATACCTTTTCAAAAAGTTAAATTACCAGTATCAAAATAACTTACAGTCGTAACTCTTGGTCTTTTGAGTTTGAGCACCTTCAGACTTTATCTCTAAGTCTAAGCTCCTTCAGACTTTAAAAGATATGATATTTAGTCTGGTGCGAATAGACTCAAATAGGCTTTTCTCCAATGGTTTTATAAATATGTCCGCCAGTTGATTCTTTGAATCAATGAATTGAATCAACAATGTCTCGTTGGTGTCGAATCTCTATGTGCTTTGTTCTTGAATGAAGAATTGGATTATTTGTGAGATTAATTGTGCTGGTGTTGTCACATTTGATCTCAGTGCATGAATCTTCGATTCCAAAGTCTCTCGATTGTTGTTTTATCCATAAAATTTGAGAACAGTAACTTCCAAGAGCCACATATTCTGCTTCTACTGTTGAAAGAGCTACAATTCTTTGCTTCCTTGAGAACCATGATACTGTCCTGTTTCTTAGCAATTGACAAGTGCCAGAAGTACTCTTTCTATCAATTCTGCAACCTACTAGATCTGCGTTTGAATATCCAAGGAGAGTAAAGTCTCATTCTTTGAGATACCACAGACCTAACTTTGAGGTAGTTCAAACGTATTTGATGATACGTTTTGCAGCACTTAGATGAGATTCTTTGGGATCAGATTGAAATCTAGCACAAATGCAAACACTAAACAAAATGTCAGGTCTAGAAGTAGTAAGATAAAGAAGCAAACCAATTATACTCCTGTAGAGCTTTTGGTCAACTTTTTTTCCTCCTTCATCTTTATCCAGCTTCGAAGAACTTGACATTGGTGAATGAAAATTCCTTCCTTCAATTGTTTCACTTGTAGTCCGAGAAAGAAGGATACCCATCATACTCATCTCAAATTCATCCTACATAGACTTAAAAAACTTCTTGCACAGGTTTTCGTTAGGTGATCCAAATATAATATCATCAACATATAGTTGAACAAGTAGAAAATTTGTACCTTCTCTTTTAATAAACAAAGTAGTATCCACATTTCCTTTGACAAAACCGTTTTAAATTAGAAACTTACTTAACCTGTCATACCATGCTCGTGGTGCTTGCTTTAATCCATATAGAGCATTTTTCAGTCTGAATACTGAGTCTAGTATTTTTGGGTCTTCAAAGTCAGGAGATTGTTTCACATAGACTTCTTCTTGGATAAATCCATTTAGGAATGCACTTTTGATGTCCATTTGGAATAACATGAAATTTTTATAACATGCAAAAGCAAGTAATAATAGAATTGCTTCTAACATTGCTACTAGTGCGTAGGTCTCACCATAGTCTATATCTTCTTCTTGCATATATCCTTTAGCCATAAGTCTTGCTTTGTTCCCGACTACTTTTCCTTTTTCATCCATCTTGTTCCTGAACACCCATTTAGCTCCAATAATAGATTTACCTTTTGGTTTAGGAGTTAATTCCTAAACATCACTAATACTGAACTGTCTAAGCTTTTCTTGCATAGCTTCAATCCAGCTTTCATCAGTTAAAGCTTCTTCTATACTTTTGGGTTCTATTTTAGAAATAAGTGCCACAGCGCTAGACTCTTCTTGTCTTTTGGATCTAGTACGAATCCCTTCATTAATGTCTCCGATGATGAGTTCTTTGGGATGACTTGACTTGTGCTTCCAGTTGCTGGTTGGTCTGACAGATTACTGATCTTCTTCTTCAGTTGATTCTTCAATATCCAATCGTTGTTGTTCTTCTGAAATCTGAGTTGCTTCAGGGGATGTGGACTTTGTAAAGTCTGGAGCAGGTTCAGATTCTTCAAGTTAAGTCTGAATCAATTTATTTTGCAAAGAGTCTTGAAATTTGACATTCATAGATTCTTCCACATACTGAGTCTTCTTGTTGAATACTCTGTAGGTTTTGTTGGAGGTTGAATATCCAAGGAAGATTCCTTTACTTGATTTTTCTTCAAACTTACCAGCTCGATCATTTGCATTTTTCAAAACAAAACATTTGCAACCAAACACATGAAAATAAGAAATAATTGGCTTATTTCCTTTGAATAACTCATAGGTAGTTTTCTCCAGAATAAGCCTTAACAATACTCTGTTAATAATATAACATGCTGTAGAAACTGCTTCAGCCTAAAAATGAGAAGAAATATTACTTTCAATTAAAAGAGTTCTTGCCATTTCTTTGCAAAGATCTATTATTCCTTTCCATAACTCTATTTTGTTCTTGAGTGTATAGAGAAGAGAAAGCATGCTGAAAACCTGATTCATCACAAAATTCTACAAAGTATTGATTTTCAAACTCACCTCCATGGTTTGCCCATATGCTTGAACTAGCATATCCTTTCTCATTTTGTACTTTCTTGGCAAACTTTGAAAAGTGAGAAAATGTTTCAGACTTATTTGCGAGAAAGTAAACCCAAGTAAATTGTGAATAATCATCCACTATTACTAAACAATATCTCTTTCCACCAATACTTTGAGTTCTGGTTGGTCCAAAGAGATTCATATGCAAGAGCTGCAACACACGATTGGTGGAAATTTGATTTATTGGTTTAAAAGAATTTCTAACTTGTTTACCCAACACACATGGTGTGCATAAGTCAGATTTTTGATATTTCAAGTTGGGGAGTCCACGAATAAGATTCTCAGAAGAGATCTTGGCAATTTGCTTCATGTTGACATGGCCAAGCTTTCGATGCCAAAAGTTCGCTTCATCTTGAATTGATATTAGACATTGAGACCTTTCTGGTTTTATATCCAGAAGATAAATGTTCCCATGTCTTTGTCCAGTAAATGATTGAGAAAGATATTTACTAGTTCCCGAACATATTCCTTCTTGGAAATTGATTTTGTATCCAGTGTCGCACAGTTGACTAATGCTAAGTAGATTGTAATTTAGTCCTTTCACCAATGAGACATTGTTGATGGTAAGACTTGCAATTTTTACTGCTCCGTATCCAACAATTCTTCATTTGTTATTTCCATCAAAATAAACTTTTCCACCATTTGTCTGAACAAATTTTATAAAACAACTTGAATCTCTTGTCATGTGTTTTGAACAACCACTATCTAAATACCATTTAATATTTTTCTTGATAGTGACTTGCAGTTAAAAATGAAACTCAAGCTTTCTTTTGCACCCATATTTTATTGGGTCCAGTGGAGTTAATGCAATATACAGTCTTTGCCCAATCCTTCTTAACAGGTCTCCAAACCATAGGACATTATTTCTCAAAGTGTTCTGAGCTATTACACTTAGAACAGCGAGCACTTCGCCCAACAAATTTTACAAAGACTTTTTGAAAATGATTTTTATAAAAGGTTTTTATAGGTATTTATTTGATTCTTTCCTTTACTTTTGGAAAATCAATTAGAGGAATGGTTTCAGAAGTCATTCCTAAGCCTGATTTGTTATAGTAAGGTCTTTGTACTGAAATAATATTTTTCAACTTCTAAGATCCTATTGAAAACCTTTTTGAAATATTTGAAATGTCATTTTTCAAAAATGTATTTTCTTTTGAAAGAAAGTCGGGATTTTCTTTTAAGATGGCAAAACTTTTGTCTAAATTTTTAAACTTTTCTTTCCAAGATTTTTCATGTTGCCTCGGTGTAGAATTCTCCCTTTTTAGCTCGGAATTCCTCTTAAGAGAAGTTTTGAGACTAAGACAAAGTTCATCAATATATTTTGAGACTTTAGTAGGAATTTTTAAGTTACTCACCTAGATTTCGCTGTCTGAGTCTAAGTCTGTATCTATCTTAGAGTCTGAGTCTGATTCCGATTTTGCCATTAAACAACTATTGGCATAATCTTCATCACTTTCTTCGCATTCAGTATCACTCAATGTTTCTGCTTTGAGAGCCTTTCTGTATTTCTCAGCTTTTCCTTTCTTTTTCTTTAATAGAGGACAGTTAGGTCTGATGTGTCCATTTTTCTTGCATTCAAAACAAATCACATCTTTATTGGATTCATCATCCTCAGTTGATTTGTTTTGAATCTTTTGAATGCTTTGTTTCTTCCAATTGAATCTTCTTCCCTTTTTGTTCAGTTTCCTGAATCTTCATATCATAAGCGCTAGCTCTTCATCGTCCATATCTCCTTCAAAGTCTGTAACATCATAATCATCGTTAGATTTTAAGGCAATAGACTTCTTACCTTTAGGATCTTTTTCCTCGTTGATTTGCTCCACTTCATATGACTGAAGTGTGCCGACCAATTCGTCTACGGAGAGTGGCATGATCCTTTGTGTTTCCCTTATTAAAATATTTACGTGATTCCAGTCTTTGGAGAGTCCACGCAGCAATTTGTTAACCTTCATGGATCCTGAGATTGGTTGTCCCTGATACTCTAGACCATTTACAATTTCTGTAAAACGATTAAACACGTTAGTGATAGATTTTTTGGCTTCATCTTGAAGGCTTCATACTATCCGAGTAGAATATTGATCATTGTTTATTTCACTTGATCAGTTCCTTCATAGGTAATGTGCAACCTATCCCAGACTTCTTTGGCTATTTCACAAGAAGATATTCTATTATACTCAGTAGGAGATAACGCATAATATAAGGAGTAAATTGCTTTAGCATCAAGAGCTTGTCTCTTGGTTATTTCTTCCCGTGTCATCTCGCTAGCATCTGCAATTTCTTTTCCTCTCTCCGAAATTGATGCATCTTTAGGAATTATTCCTTTTTTCTACTACATCCCATTCTAGATGATCTTTTGATCTTAGGAATGCCTTCATCTTGTTTTTCCATATACTGTATTCCTTTTCATCGAAGTAAGATGGTCTGGTGTTGCTTTGTCCTTCAACCAAACTTGGAGCCAACATACTAGTCATAGATCTTTAAATCAGAAGTAAAAACACTTCAATTAACTGAGCACACAAGCTCTGATACCAATTGATAGGGCTAGTAAGAGCACCTAGAGGAGGGTGAGTAGATGATCAAAGAAGTTTTTGCGAAACTTAACAGAATAAATCAACTTCTGATAATAGAAGACTAGAGGTGTGAAAGACTCTAAACAGTTATATAAAGCCACGAATTAAAATAAAGAGATTAGAGAAAGAGAATCAAAACACAAGGTTTATAGTGGTTCGGCTTAGATCAAACCTACGTCCATTCTCTCGCACTGACAGCCTTCTAGCTAGATTCCACTAAGAATCAAAAAAGATTTTACAGCCTCACGTCCTTGATTCCATAGTGTAGGAACTTAGCTACACTTCCTCAACGTCTCACAAGAATTTAGTCTCTCTTTTGAGTACAATTTGAGCTCAACTATTTAAAATAGCAAAGAACTAAAAGCTTCAGACTTTGGAATTTTTATTTCATGCACACACGTCTTCCTTATATACTCCTCCATGCCTTCATAACTGTTGGCACCTTCCGAAGGAGTTCTTCCAATCTACCCGTTAGACAAAATCAATTAGGGAGATCTCGAGTTATTTAAGGAATGTGATGATAGCCCATCAATCTTGTTCGCCCATACAATCTGGATCTAGGTTTCCATAAGTATAACATTCCAAGTATACTTCGCCAATCAACAAATCTAATTATTCGAATTGATTTCAATAGGAATAATTGATCACGAGATGCTATCTCCAGTCATGAGATCTTCTTCAACCGTACGAATCAAATCCTTAAGGATATACTCGAATCTGGATAAGTCTTCTTCAATGAATAAAACTTTTCTTCGTCAGTCTAGAAACTATCAGTGAGGGCAGATTTTAAGTCTTGAGTCTAGAGGTCTTTAGTCTTTGACAATAGAGTCTACAAGTTTTCGGACTAGACTGATGGAAACATTTTGTCAACTTCAAAACAAATAAGGAAGTTTTCTCCAACAACATCATCAATCTATTATTCTCTAAAGGCGATTTGATTTACTAAGTCTTGTGAAAATTTCTTTTAACACCTATTCACACTCCTCTAGGTGTTATTGCTAGCCCTTTCAATTGGTATAAAAGCTTGTGTGCTTATTTACTGAAGTGTTTTTACTTCTTAAGCTAAACATCTATGGCTACTATTTTGGCTCCGGGATTGGTTGAAGGCCAAAGCAACACCAAACCTCCATACTTTGATGGGAAGGAATACAATGTATGGAAGAACAAGATGAAGGCATTCCTAAGATCGAAAGATCCCCTGGAATGGGATGTAGTAGAAAAAGGGATCATTCCCAAAACTACATCAACCTCAGAAAAAGGAAAGGAAACTACAGATGCTGGCGAAATAACATAAGAAGAAATTACCAAGAGACAAGGTCTTGATGCTAAAGCCATCTATGAACGAAGAGATGTTACAGTGATGTTCTTCCTTGATTTCTCGGTGTAGATGATCTACCACACTCGCTCAAGGTATCACTAAGTATAGACACTCTTTGAGTATACAATTTCAGAATGTATCGACTAATAATCAAGGTGCTTCGACTCGGAATTTCTCTATCGATCATGCTCTAAAGCAACTAGAACAACTTCCTTTTATACTCCTTTATGCCATCATACCCGTTGGCACTTACCAAAGGAATTCCTCCAATCTACCCGTTGGACGGAATCAATCAAGAAGATCATTCGAGCTATTAAAGGAACCTGACGATAGCCCATTAATCATGTTCGCCCATACAATCAGGATCTTGGTTTCCAAGAATAGAACCTTCCAGGAATATTTCGTCGAGCATCGAATCTTTAAGCGATCTTGATTACGAATAGAAGAATCCGTTATAATTATCCAGCCATGAGATCTTCTCCGAGAGGATAGGACTAAATCCTCAACCAAATACTTCGGCTCCGGATTGCCTTCGTCCGGATTAGAAAAACTGTCAATGAGAATAGTCTTGAGTCTTGAGTCTTGAGTGCCGAGTGCGGTGATCGAAAGTCTTCGGACTCTAAACGAAGGCTTGCGTTATCCAGACTAGACCGATAGAAACATTTTGTTAGCTTCAAAATATTCTGGAAAGATTTCTCCAACAATCTCCCCCTTTTTTATGGTGACAAAATTTTCCTGTAGATTTGAACAATTTTGACCTGCAAAACATTACTCAAGCAATATGGCTATCTCATAAAGATTAATAAAATCAACAACCAGACTCTGCATCCACAGAAAATCGGTTAGTCTTTCATGAGTAAAACCATATAGCAATACTTGATATAAATGCAAATAGTCAAGCATCAAAATCCACATCCAAGTCAGTCAAATTCAAGTTCACACCCAAGTCATTACTCAAAAACATTTAAACACACAAAAGAAATTTAAAGTCAAAGTTTTAAAGAGTTGAGTTCAAATTGCAATTCTCCCCATTTTTGTCATCATTAAAAAGGTGAGAAAAGAGTCAAGTCTGCTTGGGAATGCGCATGATCTGGAAATCTCGCATCGACTGTACGATGCTCTCCAGCCTCTTCAAGTCTTCCCATAGATGAGCCACCTCTTCTCCTTTGGCATTGGCTTGAATTTGAAGAGCGATGTCTTTCATTTGATCCACCAGGGTAGCAGAAGATGCTTGTCCAGCATTCTTCAGGACTTGAAGTTCACAGTCTAGAGCATAGATTTGACCCTGCATTTCCAGAAGAACATCAAGGATACGACGAAAATCTGCTGTATTGTCCGTCTGTGTGCTCGCATTTGCTTTCTCCGATGGAGTGAAGGCAGACGATGGAGCTTCGGTGTAATCGAGCAAATTTGGTGTTGACGTATCATGTCCTTCCTCAGGCATTTGAGAAGCCTGAAAATCTTCTGGATTTCGGTGAGCGACTCACACCTTCATTGTTAACAGCATGGGGTGTAGTCCTTCCTTGCTTGCCATCTCCCCCTATCTCTAGGACCTCAATTGGGAAAGAGTGATGGTCATGCTCTTCAACGCCTTGATTCCCTTTCTCTCCGGCTTCATCTGCAGACTTTTCTTTCACTGCTTCTGCTTCTTCTTCATCTTCTTTCTCTTTCTCTTGTTGCTCCTCTACTTCTCTGTTCTTTGCTTGTCCCTCTTCTTCTCTCTGTTCTGTTGATTCAGGTACAGAACGTCTGGTCCTTTTCAATGCAAGAATAGAGAGATCTTCCTCTTCATCTTCATTCTCCAAGATAAGAGTTCTTTTCTTTTTGGATGGAGCACCCATGGGCTCCTTCCCTTTTCTCTTTGATGCAGAAGATACTGGAGTCTTCACTTTGAACTTCTCCATTGCCTTATTAAGCTCTTTCAGACGCATTTTTGTCAGCATTTTCAAACCCACCACCATTTTGTCGCATGGTCGAACACAAAAAGTATGTGGAGGTTCAATGTTCAAGTGTCTAAAGATCTTGGTCACAAGATTTGGGTAAGGCAATTGGCCCTTATCCTTCACCATTGCTCTGTACATGTGAAAGAGAATGGTGTGAGGAAGAGAGAACTTCTTCCCTGAATTGATCACGTACATCAATTTCGCCTCGGAGTTAGACACGTTAGTCTTTGATGTAGACTTTGGCCTGATACAATTTATCACAATTTTGTGAAGCAAAATGTTGATGGCACGCATCCTTGTATAGGTAATTCTTCCCTCTATACTATTGTCTTTGACAAGCTCCAGTATAGTACGAGCAATCAAAACTTTGATCGGTTGAAAGCGTCCTCTTTCAACTCCAATTATAACTGCCAACATGTCCACATCTACCACATAGTCTTGGTCTCGAACACTGAAGGATATTCTATTCGCATCTAAAAAGCTGAGATTCGAATAGAAGTATGCTGTCAATTGTGCATAACCGTCTGTGGTATCGGAGCAAAATTGCTCAAGTTCAAGCAGATTTAACTTCTCCCTTAAGTTCACATTGATGGCATCTAAGAAATCAAAATCAACACTCCTAGGGTTTATCACCCCTCTTTTCAACAGTCTGAAAAACAGATTTTCCTGTTCCTTCGATTTAAACAAATCCATCCTTTTTCCCTTCACCTTTGCTACAACACCTATTCTAGGTTGGAATTCAAGGAACATTTTATCATCATCGTTCCCATCAGTCGGATTCAGTCCCTGTACACGAGGGTCACTTGGAATGTTCGCAAGTGCTTCCTCAGCCTTTCCTTTGGGAGCAATTCCCAAATCCTCCATTTTCTGCAAGAAAATATACTCATTCCCATAATTCTTATCTTTAAGGAACTCATCTATATAGTTCAGCGAAGTACTAGTGCTTTTCAGAGCACAATAGAGCTTGTAAATAAAAGAGGGTTGTTTTACTCTTACAGGGTCTACGTCCTCGATTATTTCTTCCTCCGGTTGTTGACCCGCACCTTGTGGGGTAGATGGTGAAGAGTGACGTATAGGAGAGTGAATCGGGCTCTGTTGCTGACTCGGTAAATCTTCCTCCTCGGTGAGATCGAAATGGGTAGGCCCCTTCCTCATTCTCTGTGGTCCCCTGTTCGCGATTCTTGATGACTTTCTCGAATAAGACATCCTTGCTTGTCGTTGAAAGATTCCTTTACTCGCTTTCCCAAGAAAAGTTGACAAAGTTAACAACTTTTTCGAAGATGAACACGAAGTAGAGACAGGATTGGGAGGAGAATGCCTTTTTGGGGTTTTGAAGTTTAATCGAGAAAAATTGTATATATATAACTCAGTTTAAAAAGGAAAAAAAAAAACCAATCGGCATAAAGGAAAATGAACAGACGCCTCTTTTGAAATCGATAACTGCCAAATATAAGTTAATCTTTTTGAAAAGACACGATTCTATTTTTCACGGAAATTATAAATTAACTGAAGTAATGATCGTACCTTTTCGAGATTGAATATAATAACAACTTACAGTCGATAGCCATGTATGTCTGAGTCTAAGGGTTGAAGAATCTCTAGACTTTAACTTCCTCAAGCTTCAAAATGTTGAGTCTGGAACTGATAAAATCGAATTGATTTTTCTCTAAAGGCTTTGTGAATATATCAGCTAGTTGGCTCTTTGAATCAATAAATTGAATGGAGATTTCTTCATTTTGAACATGATCTCTAATGAAATGATGTCGAATCTCTATATGCTTTGCTCTTGAGTGAAGGATTGGATTTTTAGTGAGATTGATTGCGCTGGTGTTGTCATATCTAATCTCTGTGCTTGAGTCTTCAATTCCAAAGTCTTGTAGCTGTTGTTTTATCCATAAAATTTGCGAACAACAACTTCCAAGAGCTACATACTCTGCTTCTGTTGTTAAGAGGGCCACAGTGCTTTGTTTCCTTGAAAACCAAGACATTGTCCTGCTTCCAAGCAACTAGCAAGTTCTCGAAGTGCTCTTTCTATCAACTCTACAACTGGCCAGATCTGCGTCTGAATATCCCAGAAGATTAAAGTCTCCCTTCTTAGGATACCAAAGACCGATGCTTGAAGATGAAGCAACGTATTTAATAATACGTTTTGCAACACTGAGATGGGATTCTCTAGGATCTGATTGAAACCTAGCACAGATGCAAACACTCAACAAAATGTCAAGTCTAGAAGCAGTAAGATAAAGAAATGAACCAATGATGCTCATGTACAGCTTTTGATCAACTTTCTTCCCTTCTTCATCTTTGTCTATCTTCAAAGAACTTGACATCGGTATGTCGGTCTTTTTGCACTTTTCCAGTCCAAATCTTTTGACAAGATCATTAGCATATTTTTCTCGATAAATAAAAGTTCCTTCCTTCAATTGTTTTACTTGAAGTCCAAGAAAGAATGTTAACTCTCCCATCATACTCATTTCAAACTCATCCTGCATAGACTTAGAAAATTTCTTGCACATACTTTCATTAAAAGATCCAAAAATAATATCATCCACATATATTTGAACAAGTAAAAAGCTTTTGTTTTCCTTTTTGATAAATAAAGTAGTATCTACTTTACCTTTGACAAAACCATTATGTATTAAGAACTTACTTAGCATGTCGTACCAAGCTCGAGGTGCTTGCTTTAAACCATACAAGGCCTTTTTCGGTCCCGAAGGCGAGTCCGGCTTCTTTGGGTCTTCAAACCCTGGTGGTTGTTCCACATAAACTTCCTCATGGATAAATCCATTTAGGAAGGCACTTTTGACGTTCATTTGGAATAACCTGAAATTTTTATAACAAGCAAACGCAAGTAATAATCAAATAGCTTCTAACCTTGCTACTGGAGCGTAAGTCTCATCATAGTCTATTCTTTCTTCTTGCATATATCCCTTGGCCACGAGTCCCGCTTTGTTTTTCGTACGACTTTTCCTTTCTCATTCATCTTGTTCCGAACACCCATTTGGCTCCAATAACAGTTTTACCTTTTGGTTTAGATGTCAATTCCCGGACATCATTAATGTTGAACTGTCGAGCTCTTCTTGCATAGCTTCAATCTAGCTTTCATCAGATAAAGCTTCTTCTATGCTCTTTGGTTCAATTTCAGAAATGAGAGCCACAGCACTAGACTCTTCACGCCTTTTGGATCTTGTGCGGGTTCCTTCATTAATTTCGCCGATAATGAGTTCTTTGGGATGACTGGACTTATGCTTCCAGTTACTAGTTGATTTGTCTGGTTGATGATCTCTTTCTTTATTTGAATCTTCACGCTCAGCTTGATGCTGGTCTTCCAGAGTCTGAGATGCTTCTTGAGTTGTAAGCTTTGGAGGGTCTCGAGCAGGTTCAGACTCTTCATGATGAGTCTGACTGGATTCATCTTCCATAGAGTCTTGAAATTTGACATTCATTGACTCCTCCACAGACTGGCTCTTCTTGTTGTAGACTCTATAGGCTTTGCTTGATGTAGAATATCCAAGGAAGATGCCTTCATCTAATCTTTCTTCAACCTTACCAATTCGATCTTTAGCATTTTTCAATATAAAGCATTTGCAACCGAACATATGAAAGTATGAAACAATAGGCTTCTTACCTTTGAATAACTCATAAGGGGTTTTCTCTAGAGAAGGTCTTAAGAAGACTCTATTGATTATATAGCACGCTGTTGAAATAGCTTTAGCCCAAAATCGTGAAGAAATCTTACTTTCAATTAAAAGAGTTCTAGCCATTTCTTGAAGAGATCTATTCTTCCTTTCCACAACTCCATTTTGCTGAGGAGTATATGGAGAGGAGAACACATGCTTAAAGCTAGATTCATCACAAAATTTTGTAAAATCTTGATTTTCAAATTCACCTCCATGATCTGTTCTTATACTTAAGATAACACGTCCTTTTTCATTTTGAACCTTTTTAGCAAATTTTTCAAAATACGATAAGGTTTCAGACTTACTTGCAAGGAAATATACCCCAGTAAATTGGGAGTAATCGTCCACAATTACTAGGCAATATCTCTTACCTCCTATGCTCTGGGTTCTAGTTGGTTCGAAGAGATCCATATGCAACAACTGTAGTATATGATTAGTAGAGACATGATTTATTGGCTTAAATGAATTTCTTACCTGCTTTCCCAGAATACAAGGAGTGCATGGATTAGACTTTTGGTATGGTTATTTGGGTAGACCTCGAACAAGCTGCTTTGATGAAATTTTGGCTAACTGCTTCATGTTGACATGACCAAGCTTTCTGTACCATAAGCTTGCTTCGTCTTGAATTGAGATTAGGCATTGCGATTCATCTGGTTTCATATCTAGAAGATAGATATTTCCATGTCTTCGACCCATGAAAGACTGAGTAGAGTCTTTACTTGTTCCAGAACATGTTCCTTCTTGAAAGAAGATCTTAAAACTAGTATCACACAATTGGCTAATGCTGAGAAGATTGTAATTGAGTCATTCCACTAGGGAAACATTACTTATTGTGAGATTTCCAATTTTCACAGTTCCAAACCCCATAATACTTCCTTTGTTGTTTCCTCCAAATGAAACTTTTCCACCATTTACTTGCACAAGCTTTATGAAGCAATTTAAGTCTCCCTGTCATGTGTCTTGAGCATCCACTGTCAAGATACCACTTTACCTTTTTCTTGATAGAGACCTGCATTTAAAAGAGAGTCTCAAGTTTTCTTTGGTACCCAAATTTTCTTGGGTCCTTTGGTGTTAGTAAGATAAACAGTATCAGCCCATACTTTCTTAATAGGTTTCCAAACCATAGGACACTCTTTTTCAAAGTGATCTGGATTGTTGCACTTTGAACACCTGAGGGCATTTCGACCTACAGACTTTACAAAAACTTTCTTGAAATGATTTTTGTAAGCCTCTCTCGAGGGTCTTTTCTTAATTCTTTCTTTTATTTTAGGAAAATCAATCAAGGGAATTGTTTCTGCTGTTCAGAGCTGAGTAGTTTTCTGCTAAAAGGCTGTCCCTGAAGGGCTTGAACGGGAGTTGTTCGCCCAATGTGGGATGCATACCTGCAGGAAATTTACTCTCCTTCCCTGGTTCTAAGTCTAGGTCCATTCATGGTATCAGAGCCATGGTTTCGTTTTTGATATTATCCATTCCATGCGCTTGATAGGTGAATCCAACGAGAAGATCTTTCTACATCATGACAGATCCAGAAATTCTCGAAGCACCTATTTCTCTTGTTCCTTCTCCTACCTCTTCTTCTTCATCTTCAGCTTAACAGAATTTCGTGTTTCCAATGCCTCTAAGATAGATTATCTTTATGAAGTTTCTCTTAGTGATGAAACCAAGATCTCGAAACTCGGCTTCCCCTTATGAACCCATACTCCGCCTTTGCTAAGCCTACCTCATCATTCTCACCTATCCGCTCCATTCGCCAACTTATTCACCAGACTCCAAAGCAAGTAAAGGAATACGTCCAGTCCTCCAAATTCGATCAGCATCCAATTCCTGCTACTGAAAAGGAGTACTTTGTTACTCTCCGAGATCCCTCCGTAATTTCCCGGACAATGGGTACAGCAGGGATATTCTCATGTCCATTATGGAGCTGTTCGTCTTGCTCTTACCTTCCATGGTCGTAAAGGATTGCCAGTAGTGGCAAGAATTGCCTTGTTAGACACCAGGTTTTTACAATATCAGCATGCTTGTATCGGACTGTTCAAACCACCTTGAATCTTGGAACAGTCTTTGTGACTCGTATCCAAACTTCAACATCGCTCTATCGGACCCGCAACTACTTTCTTTTCGAAAGTACAAGTTCACTCACTGGAGCCCCTCAAGCGCTGAATACAGAGCAGCGACCCTACATTACCCGGATGGTTTATCGAGTGCAGAATCATGCCCTCGACCTCAACTTCAACAATGGTAATGAAGATGCGTTGTTCATCTCCATGCGGAATGACCGGGCGTCATGCATCCATGTTCCCGCAGACAAATCCCAAAGGATACGTTGGCCAAACTCCTTCCAGAGACTTGGATCACCAATTATGAAAAGCTACACCAGCATAACAAACCTTTCCAGTCCACGGATTCAGAGTTTGTAAGAAAAAAAGATGGAACTGTTTCCATCAAGTTTGGCAAAGAAAAAGAAGAAAGTCCTTCTATCTTTCAAACTCTTTTCATGATCGAACCATGTGTTCCAGAATCCATTTCTGAACCAGACCCAAAAAAGCATGTTCGACACTTCGATAGTAATGGACATCCTGTCCATTACTATAAAGACAAGTATGGTCATTGCTTTTGGGATCCTTTTTGCCAATGTTCCTACTGCCTAAACTCTCCCGACGAGGTAGATCCTTATGCAAAATCTCCACCTCGACGGAAAAAGCCAAAAGATAAGGTGTACCAAAGGTACTTGAACGGAGACCCCTCCGTTGATACTCTAGGTGAGTGTGACAAATACCAGTTCATGGTCTCTTATGCACCACCTCCACCACCAGAGTTCAGTACTAAGTCCCAAAACCTACCAGACCCACCAAAATCACCACCACCTTCTCTTCCTCAGAAAAAGCAAGTCCTTTCTCCATTCTATAAGCCGATCCTCAAATGGGCTAAGAAACATTCTTACCCGCTTGAAATCCCAGCAGAAGCACCACCCACTTCTTCTATTGCCATGTTCCGGATCGACTTTCCCCCTCTTGCCAAAGAAAGTTCTAAACTCTCATTTCCTGCTACGAGAGGAGTTTATTGATCCGCATGGCGAGATACCGCCATCTTCCTAAAATTCCTACCCCCACGATGTGGATGAACATGGAAGACGAGAAGAAAACCTCTGCTGCTTTGAAGCCGTTCTAAATTGGCAAACGGAGACTCGTTAGCACAAAACAATGCCTTCAAGGCTATTGATTCCAAGATCGGAACCGTGCAACAAGATCTCCGAAGATATGATGAAAGTACCAAGAAGATACTTTCTGAATTCCAGAAAAGGCTTCATGCCTTGGAATCGGGACAACATCTTGGGTACCACTTTCTTGAAAGTCCAAAGCCGAGAAATAGACAAACTCAAGAAGCGAGATTCAACTTCTTGAAGAAGGAAGGTTCGAGACCTTTCGATCCACTCGCACCCTTGTTCGAAGCTGGGTATGTACCCCTGACTCCACAAACATCTGTTTTTGCCAGTATTCCAGAAGATACTTCTAGAAGAGAATCGGATATACGAGATCGTCTCAAAGCTTTGAAAAAAGAAAAGGGCAAGGAGAAAACACCTCCAGAATCAAGCTCAATTGTGATAAGAGAAAGACCAGACCAGATGATGTTATCAAATCCATTAGAATCCTTTTTGAAGGATCTGGGTAAGCAAGAAATTGATCCTATTGCCCAACAGCCTGAGCCTGATCCTGTTGTCCCAGAAAAACCTGTTCTGCTTACTGAACAAACCTCCTCTACTACATTAGACTCAGCATCCCTTTCCTCTTTCTCATCCTTCTCAGACCATACAGTTGATTCTACCCCTATCATTCCACCAACTTCACAAATATTCATGGCTGATACTCCTCCAGACTATGACTATGAGATGGAATCGAACTATGCTAATCCGAGAATTTGGATAGACAAGTAATCCTTCCGAAATGATTCCACGGACATGTGTCTATGGCATCAAAACAATTCTTCTCCATTGATGATATTCCCTATCCAAAATGGCGAGAGAAAGACTTGAAGAGTTTCATACTTGGTTGTGTACACAGTCTATTACCAACCATGATATGAATGATGTCCTTTACAATTTTGTTACCAGATTCACAGGAAGCCTCAAATTCTGGTGGCAAGGACTCACAGAACAAGATCAGCTCACGTTTCTGTTGTCACCCAATTTCAGCCATGCCCTTACTTAGCTATATCATACTTTTGTGGGAACCCTTGGAGATCTCAAAGAACTAAAAAAAAGAGAATTCTTTGAAAGAAGATGCTGCTCCCTCCAGAAAAAGCATCTTGATAAGCATTATCGATCGATGCTTCACTCTTTTACCAAATTGGCGCGAGATCCAAATCTAAAGCATGTCTTCCTCACTTCCATTCCGAAAGAGCTATCACAAATGGTTGAAAGATCTTTCTTTGGAAAACAAAGAAGGATACAAGACGTTCCCTTGGGAGAAATTCAACAAGAAGTCCATCTATGTCTTGAAGAATTATGCTTAAAGCGCCAAATGGTTCGAACGTACATCACAGATGACAAACGTCTTGAATCAGCTTGTTCTCACCAAAAGCTAAAGATCAAATGCTCCAAGCAAGATTGTGATGGTACTTGTGGCCAGTATTCTCGAAAGAAGAAGCACTACAAAAAGTATTCCATGAAGAAGTCCAGACATGGCTCCAAGCATTTCCGGAGAAAGAAGAAATGGCGATACCTACGCAAAAGGAAGGATCGCACAGGCCATAAGAAATCAAACCGATGCTACATCTGCAACAAAAAAGGACACTTTGCCAAAAAGCGTCTCCCGGGCGAAAAAAGGTCGAATTATCTAATAGAGAATGAAACAGGTTTTTCACTTGAAAATGATGATATCGAATCCTTATTCTACGTTGATGATGAACCAAGCTTGAACAAACTCTTTGTGTCATTCCATTTTACCCAACTTCCGGTGAAAGCGGAGTCGACTCGAGAATCGAAGACATCTTTCACATATCTCCCACATCTTCGAGTTAAATCCTGATATATTTTCAAGTCAAACTCTTGTCCTCATTTTCTGTTAAAATCCTCACTTCGAAATTTGCCAAGCCTATCAATGTTATTGCTCTTATTGACACGGAGCAAGTTGTTCCATTCTAGATACAAAAGTTCTACCTGAAGAATTCTAGACCCCTTACATTCGATACTTCAATTCTGCTTCAGGAGATACTTTTTCCACGAATGTCAGAACCACACCAGTCACTGTCCAATTTTTTCCTCAGTGTTCCATAACGACAAAGATTTTCGGATCAAGCCTTCCCAATAAAGATTTAATAATTGGGTGGGATCTTATGACTCAAATTTCTCAACTTCGAATCATTCCCGGAAAAAGGTCTTAGATTTAAGGATCAATTCTCTGAGTTCGTTAACATTCAGAGACTCTTTTCCATTGAGATGAGTCTACTAGATCCAATCATGCAAAAGTTGCTTGAATCTTGTTCAGAATCCCATTCAGAATTTGCCCAGAAATGTTCTCATCCTTTGTGGCAAAACCCTGAGTTCTTTGTTCGCCTTCCTTTCAAAAAGAACGAAGATATTAATCCCACCAAGGCGAGTCATATGGGAATGAACCCAGAACACTTGGCTCTAGCCCAAAAAGAATGCTCAGAATTATTACAGCAAGGCCTTATTGAAATTTCAAATTCTCAATGGGCTTGTGAAGCTTTTATGTCAATAAACGTTCCGAGCAAAACGAGAGAAAAATGAGACTGGTAATCAATTATCAACCTCTCAACCTCTTTCTCCAAGATGATAAATTCCCTTTGCCATCCAGAAATTCTCTCTTGCTGGTTTAACCAAAGCCCACATTTATTCCAAATTTGACCTCAAAGCCGGATTTTGGCAATTGGGTATTCATCCTGAAGACAGACCCAAGACAAGATTTTGTATTCCAAACCAGCACTTTCAATGGAAAGTTCTTCCTTTTGGTTTAAAGGTAGCACCATCCCTTTTCCAAAAAGCCATGTGTCGTATTTTCCAACCAATTCTGGCAAGTGCGGCAATATACATCGATGATATTCTGCTCTACAGCCCTGATGAGCAGAGTCACTGCCAACTCCTTGAGAAATTTGCGGAAATTGTGAAACAACATGGCATTATGCTTTCTCAAAGGAAAATGAATATTGCCCAGACAGAAATTGAATTTCTTGGTATGCATCTCAACAAAGGTACATACTATCCGGGGCCACATATTGCTCAAGAATTATTGAAGTTTCTGAAGATAACTTCACAACAAAACAAGTTCAGCAATTTCTGGGGATAATCAATTATCTCAGAGATTTTGTCCCCAACATTGCAAAGCTCCTCATTCCTTTGCAATCTATGCTAAAAAAGAACTCCCCACCTTGGGGAAAAACTCAAACCAAAGCAGTTGCTGAGCTTAAGGAGATTATGCGAATCTCCCACCACCGCAAATACCATCAACGGGTAAAAGAATTCTTCAAGCGACGCCGATGATGAATCTTTTGGGCAGCGTTCTATTCGAAGAAATTGATGGTAAGAAACATCTATGTGCTTACAAAAGTGGAAAGTTTTCTCGGTCAAGAAATGCATTACCATTCCACTTTTAAAGAAATCCTAGCAGTAAAAAATGGGATCAAAAGTTTGAGTTTCATCTCATTGGCCATCATTTTTACGGTAGAACTAGACATGGCATCTTTTCCTCAGATGACCAAGTTTAAACAAAAGCAGATTCCAAACCCTCAAGCACAGCCGATGGGCTGAATGGTTTTCAAAATACTCTTTTGAAACCAAACACATTCCTGGGAAAAAGAATGTACTTGCGACTTTGTCAAGACCCAAAGCACCAGCCGAAATCAACATGTACATCAAGAGACCTGCGTTCCATATGCTCAATCATAGTGTCAAGTACAAGATTGAGAAGATCAAAGATTTACCAAGCTGGAAATTTCCCCGGAGATTATTCAGCAAATCCGGAACGACAGACTTGCGAGAACACGGAGAACCTCATGTGGCAAAGTCACACGGACCTATTGATTCAATGGAGGTTCGATTCTTTATCCTTTCGGGCTAAATTTGAATTATCTTTTCATTCATCCTCTTATTCGGAAAGAAGATGATTTCCCCGATCAGCTCAAAACGCTGTTATGGTACTTAACCAATAAGTACTTAATAGCCATTGAAATCCCCACCAGAAGATTCGTTGCAAATCTCACAAGGATATTCATGCTCGGAAGAAATGTCGAAAATGAATGTGATAAGAACCTTTTAGACTTTCTAAATTGGTTCCATCATCCTACATGTTGGAAACAAGACTTAGAAAGAGAACTAAGAAC